>WBNM01007348.1:0-17692 GCA_013399055.1 Ramphastos sulfuratus
GAATGGTCTAAACAAGGGGTGGACTGTAAAGGGATCCTGGGTCGGGTGAGGGGGGTCAGTGAACCTGACCCCCCTCCCAGTCTGCTCGACCCCAGGTGTAATCTACAGTATCTAATTTAACTTACAAGAGAAAATGAATAACTGAGCACTATACAACTTGCCTATGCAAGACACAAATGTATAAAAACAATGCATAATCCTTCTACATCTGATGTCAGCTTCAGACAAACTGCATTACAATGCTGGCTTGATACCAAACATCAAATAGCTTCCCACATCCTTAAACGTAAAAGAAGTGTCTGTCAGACAAAGTGCCTTCGTGCCTGCTTTCTGACAACCCAAGCCTCCTTAATCTATATTCCAATAACAAGTTCTTACTTTAATGAAATTCTTGGATTTTATTTTCAACCTGGCAGATCAGAAACAATGCCTTGTTTGGAAGCAAAGACATAAAAGACAAAAGGCATCTTGGGTACAAAACTTTCATACATTCTACTGTGTACACCACTAGAATCTTTGTCAATTTCAGGCCTTCCTATCTCCTAGGGTTCCAGATGAAGGAATTATTAGGCCACAGTTTTACAGTAAGACCTTTTATATGTATGAAAATTAAATTGTAATACCAGGTGCATGTAGGACACAGAAAACAAATGGCCACAGGAGGAACAGAATAAAAGAGCTGGCTCCCAATGTTTACTGTAATAGTAGGCATTGGTTCCAACAAAATCAGCTGGGAAAAAAAGAAATCAATATGTGCACAAGTAACTGACTTTTGACCTATCCTAAAAAACAGTATATTTATAAGGTTTACAGCTTTTTGGGAGGGTGTGTGGTATGTGCTTTTTAAACAGTATGATATTTACTCTCTAAACATGCTAACATTACTGTGACTTGTACCAAATAAAAATGTGTATACATAAGTTGGACAAGGAGATATCTGTTATTAGCAGAAAATCTGATCCTATCAGTATTAGTAAATAAAAGCTGTGGTGTTGCTATTAATTATGAATTATTATAAGCAAATATTAATAAAATTATTAATGTTGTTTATTAATATTAAAAAATCCCCTGACTTATGTACAGGCAATATATGCACACACATTCAGATATTCAATTGGAAAAAGCTAGCTCTGCAGAATGTATATACACACAAGTGGAACAATTTTAAACAAATTAGAAAGTTCAGAAACAGTAGTAAGTTTGGAAAGAGAATCGCAGTGCAATACACTACTTGACCTCTAGGGGTGATTTAAAAACCTTAGCCGCTTGAACTGAAATGGCAGGCACAAAACTTCTATAAATTTTATAGAAAACAGTCACTTTACTCACACAGTCAATGTCTTGGAGTTGCAACATTTATAATCCAAAATAACGTGCAGCTGCACAAAGTAAACAAAGATAGTTCCGGCCGCGTGGAGGCTGCTCCACTAGGTGGTGGTGGGCTGTGGAGGAAAAACTTTGCAGAAGTGCGTTTAGCTTTAAATCGAGTGTGATGTCTCTGGCATTTGCAAAGCACGGCGAGGTGGCTCCTCAGCGGAGGATGGGGGCGTGACTCCTTCTCTGGCTTGCATGGTGCTACCAGATCGGTTTGCCAGCTAGAAGAGGCAGGATCCAGGCTCACTGGGTGTAGCAGTATGGATGGTGCGTGTGGGGCAAGGGTCCGTTCGTGATCAGCAGGAGTGGTCCCCAGGTGCAACCCAATACCACCAGGGTGTGACTGGGGTTGGCTGGGCTGCGAGGTCCACAGCTTGGCCCGTAGCCAGGCAATGGCTGCTGACTACACGGCGCTCGGACAGGAAGCTGCTTCCCAGAGCAGGGCAAGCAGTTCCGGACACTGACATCTTCCATTCGTGATCCGCAGACAAAGGCAGGCTTTCAAGCTACATGAAGCGTAGAGGTAAACAAGGCATGAGCAGCAACTTGTTTACCAAAAAATCAGAATGTAAATTTTTGCCAAAATAATGTCGGTCCAATAGTAATAGGGAAAAACACAACAATTAACCAAGTTACTTATACCAAAACCAGAAGATGCATGAGCTCAGCATCAGGCTGCCCACAGATAAATGGCGTGAATCCTGTTTACCAACACAAAGCAAGCTCTAAAACATGTCCGAATATGTCGTCGTTGTTCAGATCTATAGATGCCAAGGTCTTTGTATTATAGCTTTCTGCCTCGTCCAAGTTCTGGAAAGAGGGAGAGGGATGGGAAGGTGGGTTTGTTTGTGACTTGTAGGGACGTGTCCTGGATATGTATTTTGAACATATTTTTGGACCTTCCACCACAGGCTGTATGTTACATAGACTTCCCTACCAAGTCACATAGCAAAGGACTTAGAAACGTCATCTAGCTGTATTGCACACAAACTGGATGGTAAGTTAGGATGTAACAGAGTCATTGATATATCGTTAAATGGTGTGAAGTGCTAGAGAAATATACACCAAATACAAAGCATCTCTCAAATATTTTCTTGCTGAAGTACTAAGTACATTGTATAACATTAAGGCATTGCAAGAAGTCATATGCTCAGTGACACAAGAACAGTACAAAGTTTACCTGTGATCACTGATTTTACATTTCAATGCATTTCAGAGCACACAGATGTTTACTGTGACTCAGAATGAAACAGTCCATTAATAAGCAGTTTCAAGCGGTTATTCAGAACCAGTGGCACTACAGTCTGACATAAACATTAACACAATTATAATGTTAAGCGTGGTGCTCTTTTATATCTCTGTTGTGGCACACTCCAGATCCCTCCTTCCCGCTCCTCCATCTCTGAGGTTTGAATGAGGGAAGAAGCAGCCACAAAACTGTTCACCCCACCCCCACCCCCTCCCCCCACCTCAGGGGATAACGACAAATGGTGCCCACATGTGTATTGACTTGTGGGAAAGCCCACACACGGAATTGGGTGGTGATTGGCTGGATTCTTCATGCCCAGTATCTATATGGCAACAGACACACTGTCCAGAAAACTTAAAAATAGAGTGAGGAAAAAACCGCACGGTTCTCGCTTTTGCGCCATTCTGTGCAGTTCCACTCTAGTCCTGCTCTTGCACAGTTCATTCCACTCCCCTACAAGTCTGCAACTTCGGCAAGTCCTTAGGTCCATTCTAGAGAGAGCTGCCAGTGGCACCTGGACCTGACTTCTCTTGGACCACCATATCCTGATTTCTTTCTCACTACCACAAACTGAGGAACACGGCAGCAGTTTGGCTTTTCTCCCTGAGCTGCTAAGACAGCGCTTCTCCATGATCTTTGCCTCGTCGAAGCTGTGTCTACAGACACTTTGGACTTTGGTGGGTTTTATTCGCATCAGACTTAATGCCATGTGGATCCATCATTGGATATAGCTCGCAGTTTTGGAGGCTGCCACAGAGAAATTCAGTAGGGATCATCTCTAAAGTCTTACTTCACCTCTGTGAGTAAAATCTGCTGTTCCTAGGTTCTCTGCTCAGCCTGATTTATAAGTGGGGTAAAGCTGCCTTGTAGCTTAGCCTTTTCCATTTCCTGACTTTCCTAAATTACTAAACTTGCCCATAAGCATCCTTGTGAAGATATCATGACTGAATTAGAACCTGTAAATAAAATTTAACTAGTTCTGTATATATTTGGGGGTGGAGCTTTTTTGGGGGAAAAAAAAAATTATTTTTTATAATTCCTCCCTTGGCCAATTAATCCTCAACCAAATCAGTCTCCAAAGCTATTAATGTAAATAGGCCACAGCAAATTAATTTTGCCTGCTAGTGCAGCAGATCATCTAGCTGGGAATGGAAAAGCCATATGATCATGAAAAATGTAATACTGACTTCTGGATCATTATAACTCAGTATAAATTATGTCAGCCAAAAAGAATAGCTTTCTCTAAACAATGGTCTGTCATAACTTGCAGCTCAGTGCTCTCAAGGATGAAAATTTAGCAATGCAAGCATTCAAGAAGTCTGACTAACAAAGAGTTATTGCAATAAGAACATCTATTTCCAGAGAACATGACACTTCCCAAGATAAAGACATTTTCTCATCTGCTAGTAATCAGGCTGAGAAACCAATGCTAATAAATACTGCTTTGCTATGAATATTTCCAGAATGTCTTTGTAAACTTTTGGGTTGTGTACTCAACATTTTGCACAGAGAGTCCACAGTCAGAACTAAATTAATCTTAATCACATCGTACAGAAAGCACACTGTCATACAGATGCATGATCAAAAGGGTCCATTCCCAAGCTCAACAAAGTGTTTAGTACCTCCAAATAAGGCACTCATACATGCAAATCATACAGTAATAGCTGAGCAACAGCATATACTAGAACAGTTACAAGAAAATGTATAAAGAATTTTGTGTTAACTTCTTCTTTAGTTCTTCATGGAGACATTCCAAAAGCAGCTCTTCTTGCGACAACAGGAGCAGATTTGGTGGATGGAGCAATGTGCACCAGTGCCTACCTGCCTAGACATATCCATTTTGCACTGACAGTGCCATGTAAGATAAAACAGAATTATGCCTTTTTAGCTTTTGGCTAGGGCAATGAGATGCTGCAGGAAACAAAGCTGGAACTGCCAGTATGTTCTTTTCTCTGAGTTGGCTTCTAAAAGCAAGTGATCTAAAAGCAGTGGTCATGAAGAAATTCTACCATCCTTTATTCTAAAAACCACAGCTGTCTTCTTCCCCACTGCAAGTAAACCCATACCCTCATCACATCTTTCTCAATGTTTTCAACGAAAAGTGCTCTACCAAGGGAAGTGAAATCAAAAACCTTCCAACATATCTGGAGTGTCTTTGGAAGGAAAAACTAAAGATTGAAGGATCCCAGAACACCAATCCAGGGACTGGATAGTTAAAAAAACTCCACATTTCAACAAACTCGAGATTACCGTTTAGGAATATAAAATCTTTTTGCAGAGAGCCACAGATCCTTACCATTAAAAGAACGGAGGTATGAGATTGTATCATTATAGCAAATGAAATTGTTGTGGTTGGTTTTACTTACATAAATATAACCACTTGAGACAACAGCTACATCTTAAACCAATGCTGAATTAAGGCAACAGAAACTGAGTAAGCACACAGACATACAACATTTGTATGCATTCTACTAAAAAATCAAGTCAATCTAGTCTATGTTAATTGCATGCAAGGAGAATATCAATAGGGAATTAAACATCCAAATCTTATTGCTTCAGCTTATTAGACGTAACTGGAACTCTAATGTGGAGTATGCCTATCCTATCGAAATGCTGCCTCATGTCAAGTATTGCTGAGAACAGCAATACTTCAGCATCTACAACAGTATGCTTTCCCTCTTGATAGCTCCACAGGGAACATATGAAGATGACATGGGCACCTGGGAAGTGAACAGATGTGACACCACATGAATCAGCTCTTTCACTACAGTTATAAGACTATCCCCATTACTGATTCATGTCCAGTAACAACTACCAAACATGCATGTGCACAAATGCTTGCATTTTTCTCCTATCAACAAAGAATATTTAATTTATATACACCACAATGCAATACAAACCAAGCTCATAAATTATCACATATGGAATACGTACAAAGGTTCTCAACAGAAGTATTTGCTGTAGTATATAATCTACAAACAGATATATTATCAGTAAGTGGTTACTGGTTATGTTAAAGGTTATGTTAGTCATAAATATTGGTATCAAGCTGAAAAGCTATAAAGACAAATATAGTCTTAATTTTTTGAGTATTTAGTATTTGAATGTAAAAATGTGAATCGGAAAACATAATAGAGCTATACATCCCATAAAAAATTACAGTCTAAATTATTTGGGTAAAACAAAAGGTGTATTTGAACATGTGTTAATAAATCACAGAAAACTGACATGAAATGAACAAATAAAAATGTGTGAGTGGTTAAATTTAAAACACCACTTTTTAAAAAATTGCATTGCTCTCCTAAAGAAACAGGAATAATGTTTCAATACAGATATATCTGTAGAGCTGCACATTCACGAGATTAAAAAAACACATTTAAAAAAAATTGTAAGAACTAAGCAAAATGATAATGATGGATGTTCATTTAGCTTTTACAAATGGAAAACTTAAGTATTAAAAGGGCAGAATGGAGATGCTCTGTATTGATTCAGAAGTATGGTCTAGAATTAAATAATCACCACAGGGCTGTCTTTAGCCTGACTCCACAATTTAAAATCAAAAGAAGGCTGTCAGAAAAAAACCCAGGAAATTATGTAATAAAGATTGACACTTCAAAAGGGAAAAGCACTTCAAGGTGCTGAGACAAAAACAAGACTTATAACTGGAAAGCATAAAAATGATTTATATTCACCCATAAAAGAGTTACTTTTTAAAACCTCTGAGTCTCAACTCTGAATATCTACAAGTAAATGTAAAAATCATTGCTTTCAAGTGTGTCCATATGGCCCGTGTAGATGGGTTTGGGAGAAGCCATAAGGAACTGTTCTTCTGTGTGCAGGATGACAAAGATAGGCTTTTTTTCTAAGTGTTTTTATTAACTTTAAGAGCATTTGGAACTCCAGAGAGAAATGTCCACACAGTCTGTTTTTAGATCTCTGTCCTTTCACTCTTGAAAGGAAGAAATGTAGTTATTAAGCCTCCATCAGTTTTTTCGAAGCAATCCTGGTTACAGTACAAAGGAGCCTGCTTAGCTCCTTGTTTACAACAGGAAAGTTTCCCTGGATTCAACCTAAAATAACTGTGAAAGTTGTGTGTTGGGGTATGGGCAGCATAGAACGAGTGACCGGTAGTAACTGAGCCATAAGGATGAGCAGGGATGTGGAGAGGAATGTGAGATAAGTACAGTCTCGAGAAAAACAACCTTGAGGAAGTTAGCAGCAGAAAAATAAAGGATGGCAAAAATGTATGCCAAAAATGTAGACCAATTAGCTTTGTGCTTGGGGCTCATGGACAGTCCATGCTGGACCCCTGCAACCTATCGGAGAGCTGCTTGGGGTGCATGGACAGTGCGGGCCGGACACCTGCAACTTATCAGCTAGAGACACACCATGTGCCTGCCTGCCAATATTCTATAAAATGTAGCCTTCTGATGCAATAAAGTGTTCGACTTTATCACCATATTGGTGCGTCTGTGTCGTTCTGGTCCCTGCATGAGGCGATGAAGTAAAGGTCCCAGTAGTTGTGATCTGTCATTTCAAAGGAAGAAAGCAAGTGAGCAGCTTGGCTTCTCACTGTGGCAAATGGGAGTTAGGTAAAACAATCTAAGAAAGAGATAGAGAAGGAAGTATCCATATAAAATCACAGTGTGGCTATGTTTATCTCTTTAAAGAATCTAAATTTAGACTGCAGTAAACATGGCCCTCAATATTAAACACTGCCTAAATAGAATAAATATAAATGATGAAAAACAAACTATTCTCTCAGTTTTCTCCCGTTCCTTTCTCTCTCCATTTTAACAAAGCCAAAGCAAAATTTACACATAACCCATGATACCAAAACTCAGCAGGAGTCAAGTGAAGACGCTATTGTATTCATCTACATATAACTGAAATACTGCCAATTCCCTATGGTTTGAAAGAACATAGAATATTTAAAAGCATTAAGTATAACAAATGTTTATTAAAACAAAAATCAAGCATCTTTCATTACAGTAAACATAGAAGGAATTTAGAGATGTTTATAAAAAGGGAGTGATAATACCTGGGGAATCTTTATTTCTTATGAACATTTTTATTTTAAAGATTTCTACATCTCACAGCTATTCTATAGCCTTTACACTGGGGACTCTTGAATAACACTGCATGCCTGCATCTTTATATTTGCAAATGTACAATAGATTACCAAAGCCCTAGATAATTTCTGAATCATCATTAACCAGGACCATAGACAGAGGACCTGTTGGTATATACTTACCTTGAAACCTGAATGAACTCCAGATCCAAAAAGACACAGCAACTCACAGCTTCAAATCCAGAAAGAAAAGCATGCAAGACATGTTTTGCATAGCTCTACATCCTTTAAAATAATTAGATGTGAAACACCTCACATCTTTCAAAAATAGTGATTTTTTTAGCAAACCAGCCAAGGCTGCAGAACATGTATAACTGAAAAGGAAATTGCATTTTGGTTCATTCATCATCTTCCTTAGGACTACACTTCTGCCTTTTTAAAGGAATTGTTGTGAAAGCAGTTTGCAGTGAGGGAAGTACTTGTTCTAATTAATTTGAATTTTGCAGTGTTTTCATGCAAGCCAGAGAACAAAGAACAGAGTAGAGCTTACGAGACATTTAAAAAGCCAGTGCCTCACAATTTTCAAACCAGTTCAGTATCGACCTATTAACAGCTACACTTAGGTAATCTTTATTTCTTGGTGATGTTACTTAATGAACAGTCAGATATCTTACTGAAGAAATGTGACAGCTACTCTTTCATCTCCAAAGTCCACTATTCTGTTAAAAGAGATTCTAGATTCCAAGGACAAAATTGTTCACAAATCTCTATGCTCTCTCTTACCTAAAATTGCTCACATTTTCAGAAAAGTACTGGAATGTAAAAATACTGTTGTCAACTGGCCTATAATTTCCCATGTCCTCCATTTTACCCTTTTATATGTGTCTGCTCATTTTCTGCTCTTTCCAGTTTCCATATGCTTCTGCCCACTTTGGAAAATCAAGAGTTTATCACAGTTGATCCCTTACTATTCTTTCTAGGAAAAATGAAGACAAAATTCCTTTAAGTAACTGTCAACTTCCTTGAACTCTTCTCTGTAACACACCTTGCTTAATATTAAAACACAAAGCTGATCACAATAGCACTGATGGGAACCACAGTTACATGCTTTTGTACAACAACAGTTCTTGCCTACAGAAATACAAAATCACAAAGCCAAATCACCAATGGATTAAAGAAATTACCAATCTAGTGGGCAGTTGATAAGTAACATGGGAAGATTTTTTCTGCATAAGACTTCCAAACAATCTTGACACCATACTTCAAAAAATTAACTAGTAGGATGTTTTCAGACAAAACCCTTCTGTTAAGTTGTATACATTAAGAACTTCAATTTGTCTACTAACAGACTCCAAACCTTTTTGATGAAACTTTGTCATACAACCTTTGGAAATACTATACACCTACCAACTGCTAAAATCACATTGGTTTTCTGGTAAATGAAAGGCAGCAACAGTATAGTATTGTTTCCATCCATGAAGGCTCAAATGCTCTAAGGATGGAATTAACATGTTTCTCTGGGGGGAAAAAAACCCACAAAACCAACCAACCAAAAACCAAAACAAACCAAACAAAAAACCCCAACCAATCAAAACATTTCAACAAAATTTAAAAGCAGAAGAAAAATACACTTACAGTCTTGGCAAGTTCTAAGTAGGTTCCTCCAACAGAGCTGCTAAAATGTGAGCCCTGAGCTAGAAATCTTTGCAGAGCAGCCTGTTGAGTCACACTGCTTCTACCGTACTCCAACACCTTTTCCAGTGTAAAGTGACTCTGGAGGTCTGGACTCTGAAGATCTCTTGCTCCTGAATCATACTTCCAGCTTCCTCTGGCTCCCGGTAAGGCACCTAAAATGCAGAAATAAAAAAATTTTAAAAACCCCAAACAAACAAACAAACAAACCCCAAAACAAACAAACAAAAAAACAACAAAAAACCCCCCACCTTTAGTACAGACAAAAAATCATTTAATATCTCAAGATAGAAAGGATGCATAAGGACCAAATCCAACTGCTAGCTTCTCTCAGGACTACTTGAAACTAAAGAACATGACCAAGAGCATTGTCCAAGTACTCTCTGAAATTCTACAGGCTTTACCCAGGACAGCCTGTTTCAGTGACTAGCCACTCTCTCACTGAAGAGCCTTTTCCTAATGTCCTACTGAACTTCTTTTGACACAGCTTCATTTAATTTCCACATGTTCTATCACTGGTGATCAGAGAGAGGAGATCAGCACTTCCCTTTCTGTTGATTCTGTGCATTAAGAAAGTTGTAAACCGTGATGAGGTCACCGCTTAGCCTTTCAAGCTGAACAAGTGGCCTCAACTGCTCTTTATAAGTCTTGCCCTCAAGACCTTTAACCATCTTGGCCACCTTCCTCTGGACACACTCCAATGGTCTTTGGTCTCAATGTCCTTATATTGATTATAGGAGATTAAATGCCAACTTGCAGCTGCAGTGCCTAATCTAACCTGAGTGGTCACAGTCACTCAGGCTGCATCCCACTTGTGGATGGCTTCCCTAGACATCTGAGACATGTTCTTTATGATCCCACTGAGGGAAGAAGACAAGCCTCAGTTTGCCTTTACACGGCAAGGCATACAATATACCTTCAATTGTCTTCCACAGGAATACAAGCACACACCCACAATTGGCCATAATGCACTTAATGCACACACATAATGCACACACAGTCAAGGTCCCAGTAGGTATTGTTATTCATCAATACATAGATGACATATTAGTGGCTATGGACAACAAAGACCCGGTGAGCTCAGGAGCAGAAGCCATCTGGGAACAGTTAATCCAGAATGGGTTAGATATCCCCTCTGCTGAGTGCCAAGACCCAGGACAAGAAATTAAATTTCTCAGGGGCTGGTGGGGAGCAGGTGCAGTGGCAGTCCCAGCTGACACATTGGAGGAAACTGAAAAGGTCCAACTCCCTGGGAACAAAAAGAAGCTGCAAAAATTACTGGAGACTTTGGGGTACTGGAGGAAGCATATTCACAGCTTCTCCACAATTGCTTGTCCCTTGCTCAAAAAGCACAGAGCATGGGACAGAACCCCAAAATGTGCCAAGAGCCTAAAAGTCCTGAAGGACAAATTAAAGGCCTATCGGAAATTCGATCCATTACATTTCCATGATGCTCTGAATGGGACTTCTCCGAGCATGTCTCACATTGTAGCGTTTTTCAGAAGGAACCTAAAGGCCCCAACACAGCTCTCTTGTTTTCCTCTACGTTCTTTAGGATACTGAAAGAAGGTATTCTAAATGCAAAAAGGGACTCTTTTCTCTAACTAAAGTGGTGTAAAAGGCAGAGCAACTGTGTACCACCCAGGAAATTGTAGTGCAAGGTCCTTTCCTTTTACTCAAGGCAATCCTCAAGGGAACCCCTCCACCTGAGGAGATGGCTTAGAAAGCCATGGTGAGGAAACGGTATGCCTATTTGGAGGGAATTGCATAGCTCATGCCTCTAAAAGAGGGTATTACTAAAGTGTCCAAGCTCCAGCAATTGGTAAGTCCTGATACAACCTTACTGGAACAGCCCTACAAGTCATCTCCAATAGATGTAGCTCCAGAGGTGACCACAGACTCCAACACTGAGGAAGTGTGGTTCACTGATGCCTCTTCCCACAGAGTGGGATCACAAAGGCACTACAAGGCAGAAGCCCTAGAGATCAGCACAGGCAGGACTGTCACTGAAGAGGGTGAAGGCAGTACAGAAGTGGGTGAACTGCAGGCTCTCATCCGGGCTATGGAAAATGGTGCTAAAGCCTATACTGACTCCTATGCCATCTTTAAAGGAGCTACGGAGTTACGGAGTGGATTTGCTGGTGAGAGGCAAACCAATGGGAAATTTGTACCACTAAAGTTTGGAGAGATGGAGATTGGCAGAGGTTGTTGGAGGTAAGCTGGTAGAGACCCATCAAAGTGGGATGGATCAAAGGGCACTTTAAGAAAGAAAACCCTGCAGCAGGTTGATGACCTGACACACATCCATTTGGTGAGTAATGAGGGGAATGATTGGGAAAGATTGGCTGACTGGTTTCATACCAAAAGAGGCTGATATACTATGAAAGCAGGTCTCGGGGATGATCAGTTTCCATAACCATGTGTGAAACCATTATTTCAGCTTGTCCGCAGTGTAAGATTAGGCTGAAAGCCAGTCACTGGAACCTAGCACCAGCCCAATGTATCCAACAGGACAAAAGTCTCTGGAACATCTGGCAAGTGGATTATTTGGGACCCCTCAAGCCATCACATGGGAAGAAATACACACGGGTTAGCATAGAAGTGGTCTGTGACCTAACTATGGCACCTGCCACCAGTATAGCCTCAGGAAGTTAAACCACTGAAGTTCTCAAACATTGACTTAGCATCCTGCCAATGCCTGAGTTCATCTAGAGCAACAATGGATTGCACATCACTGCAACTTCGGTTCAAGACTGGGCATGCAGTGAGGGAGCTGAATGGGTGTTTGTGCTGGTTTGAGGCTAACTGGAATATTTTAATAGAGAAAATTATATTACAGGCTGAGAAAAGGAAACAGTGGTGATGTCTACTTCACTCATAGGCTTGCTGAGATGGGTAAGAATAAGAACTCAAAACAACAAAACTCAAAACAGTCTCTCAGGTACAGCATCTCAGGCTGTCTAGCAGCTTCTGGCTTTTCTCCTCTCTGCTGAGTAACCTCACTAACCACTTTTCTTCTAACCCCCCTGGCTGATCCTCAAAATTCACATTGCATGTAAGGCAAACTTTGGGGTAAGGTATAGGGGTGGGGAGAAGGTGGAAGGGTGGTTGGGATCCCCTCCTGGGATCTCTGATTTCTGGGAGGGGTGTTGTGTTTCTGAATTAGCTTGTATATTTCTGTAAATATTCCTGTACATAGTGTATATATCTGCTTGTATATTGTGCTAAGCTGTAAATAGAGCTTCATTCCTTAATTTCCAGATGACTGAGTCTAGTCTGTGTGATTTTACAAAGTCGGAGGGGGGCGGGTAATTCCCAAACCATCACAGTGTTCCATATCCCATATCGTCCTCAGGTGAACAGAATTGCAGAGCTCAAATAGCCTTATAAAGAGGCATGCAAATGTCTCCAAATGTGGCTGGGATACATGTTTGGCTCAGGCAGTCTTTTCTGTCAATAATCATTAGGCATCTTCTGGCACCCCAAGAATGAAGCCTTCTGTCCTGCCGAGATAATAATAGATGCTGACCATGTGACATGAGGGACCAAGGATAATTTCTTGGCCCAAATTCAAGTAGGCCAACCTGAGTTGGTTAAAATGCCCTCTACAGGGGTTGTGCCCATGACACTGACTAAGCCCAGGGGTTTATATGCCTGGGAAGCCCTGGATGCCAATGGAAGGACCCACTGCATCAGTGTATGGTGGATTGTTCCTAATTACTAATTAACATGCTTGGTTGCTACACACTGAGGCTAGTTCTGTCTCCTACAGGATAGAGCCTAGACTGAGGACTTGGTTCCGGTGGATTGTATTTGCAGTTCTGTAGGCTGATTCCTGAACTTCAAAACCACGTGAAATTCTCCACTCTCACACACAGGCTTTGTTAGAAGAATTTACCTCTTTGGCTTGTCTTTCCTAGATTCTCCAGGATCTTGCCTGCTGTCTTTATAGTGGGTAAAAAGCTGCTTGTGGCTTATTTATTTTCCAACTTTCTGAATGTTCTAAATTGATTGTTAATATTAATATCTCCCTATTGTGGCTAATATTCCCAGCCAAATATCCAGAATCTGTACATTTTTGGGGTGGATTTCTTCTGGATTAATTATATACATAATGCATATAATTCTGGCCTCAAATATTAATATTCACAATTAATAACCGTAACAATGCCCTAAACTGCACAAAGTACTTCAAGTGAGGCTGCAACACCGTAGTGCAGAATGGGACAAGTCTCCTCCTTTGATAAACTGGTTATACTGTGCTAGATGTACTCTGGGACACAGACGGCCCTTTTGCCTGCTACAGCACACTACCGACATGAGTAAGACTGCTTGTCTTTCCAGAAAGAAAATCAGACAACAGCTCCACCATCATTATTCTTCATCTTGCACATGCTGACAGTGCACAGATAACTTAGTAAATTATCATATCCAGAAGGAAAATAAAAGCATTCACATAAAAACAGTGTAAGTGACAACATGTAAGGACCACTGAATGTCAGTTACTATGTCAGACTGAAAAGCAGCACCAATCACAGAACAAAAAAGGAAAACGGAAATTCAACTCTACTGAACAAAAGAAGTTAATCTTTTAGTTGCACAGTTGATATTTTTTTATGTTAGCTGTTTATTTTTATCCCAATTGTTTGTTTCAGTTAAAGTTTCAGAGAGAAATCATCTATCACAAGGTATTCCATTACAAATCAGTGCAAAAATATGATTGTGTAGCTAGTGACAAACAATGAATAAGTTTCTGTATCATGAAGCTGTAGAGTTGCTGTTCACCATATACAGTTCTCTACAGCCAGCCAGTCTAAAATCCTAAAACAAATTTAACAAAATTTTATTTTATCAGTAACTACTTCATTCCTGGGTGCTTCTGCTTCCTGTACAGTTGTCACAATTTTTAAAAAACATTTGCTGTGTTTTAGGCTTAAAAATTTCCTATGGTAAGTGTTCTGTGGTAGACACTAGATTATTTAGTAAATCTGGGTAGCATGGTACAATTTCTTATGTAGCATAATGAACATTAAAAACAATCAAGTGATTTGCAGAAACATACATTCTAGGTTAATAGAACAGTCAGAACATAATCCAGAGCTACAGACTAGAGCAAAACTCTAAACCCACCATGAAATCATCAAATCATAAATAACTGCCTGTAATGACATTCTATTAGTTTTAAAGCTTTTCCTTTTTATGAGCTAGTTCTCTCTTTCAAATATTCATTGGCATTCTAAGTGAGCATTTACCAATTGGTGGTTATTGCTTATTCAGTAAAATATCAGGGAGAAACAATGATAGAATAATGAATAGAAAGAAGGCTGGAAGAGACCTCAAGGATGAATATCTCCTCCTTGCCAAGGAAGTTCAAGAGGCTGTAGTACCAGCCAAAGGGAAGCAAGACAGCAACTAATCTGTGTCTTTATATCAATACCCTAACACCCTGTAAAGCAGTTATGCAAAAGGAATTGACTTAGGAAACCCAGAGGTGATTTCCCTGCCTTACTATAACAAGAATATGCTAGTCTTCAAACACGCAAGCAAAAAAATAACATGAAACAAAAAAGGAATTACATATTAAACTCTATAATTACCCTGACTTGTTACCACAGGTTGAGATAACAATTAAGGATTAATTCAACTACTTTTACACTAAGGGCAAGCACCACTGTACATTGTCTAAATACATGCTACATCCACTAACCTTGACTGACCAGATAACGTGAACTTTGCTGGTTGTTTTCTATCTGGAGAGAGAGTGGCGCTGTCCCCTTCTGGGCTTTCTTTGTATTTCTATATTACTTCTAAATTGTATATAACTGTAAATACATGTAAATGTATTTTGTATAAACGCTTGTAAATTTAGCTTTGCTGTAAAATATTGCTTTACCTTCCAAGCCGTCTGAGCTGGTCTGGTAAACTGTAATTCTGCAGGGGGAAAGTTCCTAACTCACTACAAGCTCTTACCTATTTCCTTGCAACTTACAATTATTTAAACTTTGACACATATAATATTTAAGAACTTTTTTTAAAAAAAAAAAAGTTTAATCTCATGACACAGACACATTTGCAATTATTTGCAATTCTGCAATTACAGATACAATTTCAGTTGGTGAATTGTACCAAAACAGTTTTAAGTAACTTTAATCAATTTCCCTGTCAAATATCACTATGATAGCATTATGGAATTATTGTTGTGCAGTATGACTATTAGTACAATTGTTAAATATTATTTATTAATACAAAAATATTTCATTATTTACAAGGTCTTTTATGCTCAGTTGTGCAAATAGATTACAGAATGTGTATAGTGCATAGGGCAGCACCCAACAATTTAGCAAAACTAGCTGTGCTAGTTTGAGGCTAATTGGAATATTTTTATGAGAGAAATTAGATCATTGGTTATAAAAGGAAAATAATGATGAAGACTGTATCACTTACTGTTTTGCTAAAAGGGATAAAAAGTCAAAAGGTAAAGAATTTGTCCTTCTTTGTTCTGAGATGCTTCTTCTATTTGCTTCTCCTTTGCTCTGCTCTAATATCTTCCACTAAGAGTAACAAGTAAGCTCTGCTGATTGTTTGTCTGTCTTGGAGAGAGAGATGGTGGCTTTGAGTCCCTTCTGGGCAGTTTCTTTGGGAGGGAATTTGGATTTCTGTATTATTTCTAAATTGTATAGAACTGCAAATACTAATAAATACATTATATGTATGTATGTAAATACAGTATATGTATATATGCTTGTAAATTTTGCTTTGCTGAAAATATAGCTTCATCTTACTTCCAACCCGTCTGAGCTGGTCTGGTAAATTGCAATAGTGGGGGAAGAAGTTCCTAACTCACCACATTTAATATTTGGTGTGGTAACATGGGACCAGCTTGACTGATTTATTAATAAATCAATTCCTGAAGATAAAATGAAGCTATTATGGCTGATCTGGCATTTGGTTTACCTGGCAATAGTGTGGATATTTTACCAATAGGCAGTGTCAAATTTTTATATACTTGCCTGGTATGTCCTAAAATTTATATGAAAAGGAGTGAAATCCATGTTTGCAAAGGTTGGTAATTATTGTTTTGGATGGATGGGCTATAATTCCACTGCTTATAAAAATACCACTGTTGTTAATGTTTCATATGATTTAATTGAGTTGATTCTCCCTGTGGGAGAGTTTGTGGAACAACTGGAAGATCAGGTTTTTAAGAATAATACCACTGCACGCCTTTCATGTTTAATTCTGGTCCTTGTAATTGTAATATTAGGGCTGTTTGTAGCTTTGTGTGTAGAAAAATCATGTAATGCCACTTTAAGGAGACATTTCTGCAGTCCGAGCAGAGAAGCAGCACTTCTGAGACTAGTCAGATGAGATTACAAGGCAACCAAGGTGAGAACGGTGTAAACAATAGTGTATGTGGGGGTGTCAGCAAGTCGAGCAGAGTGGGGAGTCCACTATTAAGGACGAATCTCCAACTGCAGCCATGACTAGTGAGGCACAGACACTTCCACCCACAGCTGCTGGAACGGAAATGAGTCCAGCAGAAGTGGCAAAGTCTGCCAAGAGCTTGCTCACTCCTAATAAGGAGGCGAGAAGCCAAGCAGTATCTGGCTATGCCAGTCCATCTGTGGCTCTGGCTAAGGCTGATGCTGCCCCAGTTTCTGCTACTCCTAAAACTGCTCCTGTTCTACTTCCCAGGAAGGCAAAACAGAAAACAGATAAACCTGTGTTAGATGATCCCCTAGAGGGTACTTCTAAAGCTCTCCTAGCTTCAGTAAAGGTGAAGGCAAAAGATAAGACTGTGAGAGACTGGTTGTAAGGAGGAAGAGGATACAGGAGAAGGTACATCTAGCAGACAGAATGAGAGAGGAGGATGAGAAAGTTAGCCTTAGGGACATTGCTAAGGTATTGAAGCCACAGGAAAGGCTATTGGAAGGCAAATGTTAAGAAAGATGAAAGTTCTGAGGAGTTTAGGAATGTCCTTAAGAG
The DNA here is from genome assembly GCA_013399055.1 of Ramphastos sulfuratus. Classification (NCBI taxonomy): domain Eukaryota; kingdom Metazoa; phylum Chordata; class Aves; order Piciformes; family Ramphastidae; genus Ramphastos; species Ramphastos sulfuratus. Next base: position 17,373 of record WBNM01007348.1, read on the forward strand.
ACTTTTATTTCCAAACCAAGATGAAGACGATGAGGATGACATCCAGAGTTCTAAAGAGCCCAGGAAAGAGATCAGGCAGATAAGAAAAGAATAACAGAGAGATTCAGGATAATCAATCCTGAACTGGTTAGGGAGATGCCGTGATACAGGTGCCAGTGCTCTAGAGGTAGGCAAAAAGTCTGCAAAACAAATTGGGCCATATACAAAAGAAAGTGGAATTGGCAAACACATAGCAAGCCCTCTTGGTAAGGTTATGTTGTGGACATGCTTCTTGTTGGCTGTGCAACTGAGGTATCATTCCAGAGATGATTTGCTGTGGG
>WBNM01007349.1:0-70298 GCA_013399055.1 Ramphastos sulfuratus
GTACATGTTACTCAAGGCCTCATGGCTGACTCTGGAGACAATTCCTACACTTTCACTAGAAAATATGGTGAGAATATGCACACTGGACTCTCTTTATGGTGTCTCTTGATGATTTTTTTTTTTTTATATGTTGTCAGAGGGATTCTTAAGCCAGAACAGAACTGTCTCCCATTACTCATCTGTCAAATACTTCATTTTCTCTAAGTAACTGACATTTGTTATTTTTAGCATAAACTGTGAAAATAGAATAATAAGAAATTACATTAATCTGAAACAAATTTCTGTTTTCTTCAGTGTAGTTGGCACATATAACAATTGTGCCTGAACAAGTGCTAGTAAACAATTAATTCCAAAAACTGGGAAGGAAATACCTTGATGAATAATGTTTATGACACATAAAATTTCCCCATCAGATAAAGCATATGCATGCTTGTCTTTTGAAATAATGCTCTTTACTTTCTAGAATTATATTTCTATTGATACTGGTTTAAACTATGTCATGATTATTCAGATCCAGTCTTCCAAATGTGATGAATCTTATTCATCACCTACGTGACTATTTATGGGATTAACTACTTCAGCATTTATTCTTTTGAGAGGGGAATAAAATTTACTGTTTGGTCTACTAAGCCAGAGATTCAGAGGTTAATCAATTTGACAAGTAAAGTCAATAAGCCAAAATAAAACTATTTCAGGATGCAAAGTGAACGTATATACATTTAAGTTAATATTTAAAAATTCAGAATTTAAGTGACTTTAGAAGGCTCTAGTTTATTATTCAACAGAGTAAATGGCATCTGGGCAGTTAGTGTATATAATAAATACATTTATCAGCAGAGGTTGTAGTGCTGGTGTGGGCACACAGGGATATGAAGGAAGCATAACAGAGTTCTCAGTCTGCTGTGCATGTCATTCTCCAGTGTTCTGCCTGCACAGTTTATCTGCATTCTCCTATTCACTAAGGTTATAATCTGCTTTTTTAATGATTCCTCACAGATAACTATCAACCAGCCATAATTTAACCTGAGGATAATTTTTAACATTCCTGAGAGTGCCCTTTAATACTGTTATTTTTTCTTCTCCTTAGTCATAGGGTAACCCTTTAAGATGTTCTGAAAGATTATCCAGATGAGATGTCTTGATAGAATAAGATTGCACAAATACTGTAAAAACTACGACTTCAGACTTTATTTCTTGTATTGTGGTACTTTGCTCTTTGCTGTGAAAAACTCAATATCTTTTCCATGGGTATCAATAGGCAAAGAAGAAAACACAATATAATGTTGAAGAGAAAATGTAAGCAGCTATAGCTGCATTGTCTGGGTTTTTAGGATCATGAACTTCTTTTTTTCCAGCTGAGCTGCCTTTGAGGTGTCACTTTGGAAAGTTTAGCTCCAGAAAAGACAGGCATGCAAAGAATATTTTTTTTCTGAGGGGATGTTGTTTTTTGTTGTTGTTTGGGGTTTCTGTTGGTTGGTTGGTTTGGTTTGGTGGGTTTTGTTGGTTTGTTTGTTTCTTTGTTTATTTTTATTCCTGTAACCTTCATAATATAAATGCCAACATCGTGGTAGATGAGCATGCAGTCACAGAATCACAGAAACATTCAGGTTGGAAAAGACCCTTACGATCACCAAGTCCAACCAACAACCCTACTCTGTAAGGTTCACCCTAAACCATATCTCCAAGCACCACATCTAAACGACCCTTGAACACATCCAGGGTTGGTGACTCAACCATCTCCCTGGGCAGCCCATTCCAATGCCTGACCACTCTTGCTGTGAATTTTTTTTTCCTAATATCTAGTCTAAACCTACTCGGTGGGACTTTGAGGCCATTCCCCCTTGTTCTATCACTGTTTACCTGTGAGAAGAGACCAGCACCAACCTCTCCAACATCCTTTCAGGTAGTTGTAGACAGTGATGAGGTCTCTCCTCAGCTCCCTCATTCTCTCCTCTTATGATTTATTCTCCAATAATAGCACATTTTGTGTTGAAACATTAGTATTATAAATACGTAACAATGAAATAAGACAAAGATTCAGGGTTATATTTAAGTATTTAGTCTTTAAAGAATCTTTGGAAATCTTCTAATATTTTTTAAAGTATGAAATCAGTTTCTCTCCAGGCTCCAGAAGGTGCCAGTTTAATTAATTACATCAAAGTGCTTTTGGATGATTTTCTGAAAAGGGTCATGAGCTTCCATTGCATTTTGGTAATGCATTTTGATTTTTTTTTTTCTGTGTGAGTTAAGTAACACACAAATATTTCAAACTCAGCTGTAGTGACCAGTCTCTAGAGTTGCTGTCATTCCTAGTGAGAGATCTCATGATTTGAAAGTTATTGCTTCTGGAAGATTAATCTGTTGACTGTAGAGCATGAAAGATGAGGTCTCTTGTCTGTAATCCTGGCCACTGCAGGACAACTAACAGTGTCATTATCAGTTAGGTTGAGTACGTTCATCCTTACTGATTGTAAACATTTTGTATGATGCTTCTCATTCACATTCACTTACAATGTGGGTTTTTTGGGTTTTATTTGTTTTGTTTTGTTTTTTTAATTTATTCCAGTCCACACCTTTTCTATGGGTGATTATTTCAGTCTTTCAAAAATTGGGTCATATATTTCCTTCGTTTTTATTGTGACCTTGAAGATATGATCCATCCCCTGGAGTTTTCAGATTTTGTAGACTACACTCAGTTCCTTTATCTCTCAGTTTTCCTCACACATTTTATCCTCTTTATCCTTTTTGGTTGCTGTTCTTTCTATTTTATCTGTCTCTTCTGTAGCTGCTCTAAACTGTGTGACCAGACATCACAAAGTAAGACATAAACTTCATAAAATTCAGGAAAAAAAGTCCCAAGCCTGAGTCTTTACACTTAAGATTAAGGACACTCAACCTCCCCGGGAATACAAGCTCTCAATACAGGTTGATAAGTTACCACGGCATTGCTTTTAAGCAAACTTAATCAAAATGCAACAAAAGACAGCAAAGAAGTGAAATGCAATGGTTTTTTCAAGTTCCTGTGCTACTCTGAGACAACATCTTAACCAAAAAATGTGTGTGAGAAGAGCACCACTGACATCTGTACTATTATAGGAAAGATATGGATGTGCTGGAGCATGTCCAGCGAAGGGCCACAAGGACGGTCAGAGGGCTGGAGCGCCTCTCCTATGGAGACAGAGACAGTTGGGGCTGTTCAGTCTGGAGAAGAGAAGGCTCCGAGGTGACTTATTGTGGCCTTCCAGCACCTGAAGGAGTCCTACAAGAAAGCTGGTGAGGGACATTTTAGGATATTGGGTAGTGATAGAACTAGGTAGAGTGGGTAGATTCAGACTGGATGTTAGGAAAAAGTTCTTCACCACGACTGTGTTAAGACACTGGAACAGGTTGCCCATGGAGGTGATTGACGCCCCATCCCTGGAAGTTTTTAAGGGCAGGCTGGATGTAGCTCTGAGCAACCTAATCTAGTGTGAGGTGTCCCTGGCTGCAGTAGTGGGGTTGGAACTGGATAATCTTTGAGATTCTTCCAACTCTGACAATTCTGTGATCCCAGATGATACCTTCGAGGCACTTTGCTGTGGGGAGTTTATGTTTTTCATCACTGAATCTGTATGTAAGCAGTCATGATAAGGGGAACACACTTCTGTCAGGGTTTTTTTCCCCCTAATTGTAACTATCAAGATGTTAAAACATATACCAATGAAAAAGCAATAAAAACTATCAATATTTTCAGAGTATGCAAATACTAGCTAAATAGTTCTCTTGTTTCTATATATCTGGTTAGTCTTTTGGTATAGATATATCTGCAACCAAGTAACTATATAGTTTAAAACTATCAACTGGGTTTATTCAATCTTGGATGCTTATTTTTGTGTAGGAAAACAATACAGTAAGTTATTTAAATTATTGTTTTATCTGCACTGTGAAATACAAAATAATTATGGTTGCTATTAGACCATAAACCATCATAAATGTAAAAGAATTCCATTTCAGTGAAAAAAAATGAATGACTGTTTAAACATGAGAATGGAACTATCTCTTGCTAATCAAAGTATTATATTTACATCAGGCTTTATTTTTAATAATTGGCTTGATCCGAATACCAAAACACGCTATTTTAATGTCTGCTTTATAATGTAGTGAAATAATTTTATATTCTTCTATTTGTTGGAGAAGGCATAAGCATTTCTATGGAGAATAAAAGTCCTTAGTGTAAGGTGATTGCCTCCATAAAATTTACTCACTTCTAATAGGTATTACAATAGGAGCATAGGAGTATAGAGTCATAGGATCAACCCGGTTGGAAGAGATCTCCAAGCTCATCCAGTCCAACCTATCACCCAGCCCTAGCCAGTCAACTAGACCATGGCACTAAGTGCCCCATCCAGGCTTTTCTTCAACACCTCCAGGGACAGCGACTCCACTACCTCCCTGGGCAGCCCATTCCAATGCCAATCACTCTCTGTCAAGAACTTCCTCCTAACATCCAGCCTATACCTCCCATGGCACAACTTGAGACTGTGTCCCCTTGTTCTGTTGCTGGTTGCCTGGGAGAAGGAATTGACCCCCACCTGGCTACAGCCTCCCTTCAGGTGGTTGTAAACAGCAATGAGGTTACCCCTGAGCCTCCTCTTCCCCAGGTTGCACACTTCCAGCTCCCTCAGCCTCTCCTTAGAGGGCTGTGCTCCAGGCCCCTCACCAGCTGCTTTGCCCTTCTCTGGACAGGTTCCAGTACCTCAACATCTCTCTTGAATTGAGGGGCCCAGAACTGGACACAGGACTCAAGCTGCGGCCTGACGAGTGCTGAGTACAGGGGCAGAGTAACCTCCCTTGTCCTACTGGCCACACTGTTCCTGATCCAGGCTAGGATGCCATTGGCTCTCTTGGACACCTGGGCACTGCTGGCTCAGGTTCAGCCATGAGTCATTGAGTAGCTAATGAATATTCAGGACAGTTTAAAGTTACTGGGGACTTTGTTAGCTACTTTTGATTATATATTTATTTGGGGATTTTGTAATGTTTTTATGCCGCCTTAGGATTAAATAGAAATAGAAGAGCTTCTTGAGAACCAGCATGATGTATCAGTGGGTATGAACAAAGTACCAACAACTTCTTTTTGGTTGCCTGATGGGGACCTCAAGTAAGGATGGAGACTGCTTAGAAAGGCCTCTAGTGATAGGACGAGAGGCAGTGGCCTAAAACTAGAAAAGAGCATATTTATATTGGATGTTAGGAACAAGTTTTTTACCGTGGCAGTAGTGGAACACTGGAACAGATTGCCCAGGGAGACAGTTAAGGCTCCATGCCTGGAGATATTCAAGGTGAGGCTCGACAGGGCTCTGGGCAACCTGATGTAACTGAGGATGACCCTGCTGACTGCAGAGGGGGTTGGACTATATAACCTTTGGAGGTCCCTTCCAACTCAGACCATTCTATGATTCTATGAACTTCTATAAAACATTGATACTCTTCCTGAACTTTATGCAATATTATGCACAGATTGCGTTGTTTTTGTAATCATTATTAAAATAATTGGCCCAATCTATTATAATTTTTAAATATTTTTGTATTTAAGATATGCTGGAAGACAAAATTGTTACTTTTCTTAGGCAGAGCACTGACTGACATAAGTTGAAAGTACTCTGCTGACTTCACTGGAGTTCTTAATGCTTGTGTGAGATTAAAACTTGGTGATTTTTTTTTTTTTAAATATTCTTTTTAAAAAAAACTGTATTTACAGTTGTTCTTAGCATTTATACTTGAAAAACATTTTAAATGCACATTTTGCTAGTAAATAATTTGATCATAAGTGTTTGATAACTAATGTAAACATGTTTCAGGTTTGCCTGTCTGGGTGCACTGTTCTCACATTCCAAACTGTACAAACTTGAAAAAAAATAATGCTCAAATACTGAAAGAAAACTTTTTCTTCCTGTATTCTGCTCAAAGCAACAAATGCCTGAGCCAGGCAAATACCAAAGTAAAATTAGTATCATGCAGAAGTATAAATTCACAAAGTCAACAAGGCTTCATCTGATAAGCTGAAACACACACACGGAGTGTAATCCCTGCTTTTTGCTCCCTATGTCTACTGAACCGTAACTCGTAGCTTGTAAAGATAGTCATTAAAAAGCCAAAATTGCCTTTTGAATCACATAGTGAAGATTTGATATTTGACTCACAGAAAACGCATATCTTAAAATATCATTTTCTTGTCACAGTTTCTGGATTTTATTACATGATTGTGTGTTTTGAATTTTGATCTCCCTTTTTTTTTGATCATGTTTCATGGAGCACCTCTGCTATAAGGATAGGCTGAGGGAACTGTGGCTGTTCAACCTGGAGAAGAGAAGACTCCAGGAGGCCCTTACAGCTGCCTTCCAATACCTGGAGGGATCCTACATGAAAGCTGAAGAGGGACTTTTCATAAGGGTGTCTAGCAACAGGAGTAGGAGGAGTAGTTCTAAACTGAGGACGAGTAGGTTTAGACTAGATCTTAGGAAGTTCTTCAGTACGAGGTTGATAAAACTCTGGAAACCCAGAGTGGTTATGGATCCCTCCTCCTCCATAGTAGAGAGGTCAGAGCAGATGATCTCTGAAGTTCCTTCCAACCCAAGCCATTCTATGATATTTCCCTTTCTCACCATTGTCAGCAGATTGAGGTCATGCATATCAAACCCAACACTGCAAATAACATTAAAGACTTTTCATCTGAGAAAATGGACTGACAATGTCCAATTATTTGGAGGTTCCCAAGTGCCTTATTCCCCTTATTCTGAATAGTGGGGAAGACAAACAAAAATTTAAAAGAAAACATTAAATTAGAATTTTTATCATTTATATTCCAGCCAGGGAATTATAATATCACTGTGATATAAATATATAGCCACTCTTTTATTCTTCTTGAGCCCAAAACAAAGCAAGAATAAGGAGCACAGCTTTCCTTCCACTTCATAATCTGAGATGTGGCCAAATGAGAATACAATGCTATATATTTAGAATTGTCAGTAGAATCTGCAGAATATTAATTAATGCTTTTGAAATTCTTAACCGTTAGTGAGTCATAGGACATATCTATTTTAAATTATTTGACCTGCAAATACTAAATTAAAAAAAAAAAAAACAAAACACAACAAAAAACCCCACGAAAAAACCCTAACAGGCTATTATCTTAAAATAATGGAAACTTAATTCTTTTTTCTAAAACAACTTAGAATCTCCTGACCAGAATGGAAATACCTGGAAATGTCTAAGTTAGTATTTCATGCATTTGCTTATATCAGGGTGATTATGGGAGGTTAGGTTAGGTTTTGCGACTGAGAAATGTGTACCAAAACTATTGATATAAATCAGTGCAAGCATTGGGTGAAAATATGCTTTAGAAAGTAGCATTCACTCAGCAGCTGAAATAAGAGAATGCTGTCAGAAGAAGAAAAATTATTAATGCTGTAAAGGCCAAGGCCAGTCTGCTAGATGTAACCCTTGTGTGGTTTACGTTTTGTTGTTCTGTCAAAGAAAGTAAAATCCATGGCATTTCTCATATTCTGACTAATCCAAACATCCCTATAAGGAAGAAAAAAAAAAAAAACAAAACCCAAACTTAGTTTTATGTCTGGGCACCCCCTAATCATGAAACTGATTTAAATGAAAGCAAACAGAGAATCACAGAGCTACAGAATGACACAGTGTTAGGGGCTGGAGGGGACCGTTAAAAATCATCTAGTCCAACACCCCTGCCAGAACAGGATCACCTAGAGTAGATCACACAGGAAACAAAACTTTGTGTTTTTATGTAAAGCTACTGTGAAGCAAGCCTCTTGAGACTCTAGGTTACCAGTTATTGGCCCATTATGCAGGCACTACTGTTGAAATGGGTGCATAGATTTTATAGGTGTACAAGTGATAAGCGTGGAGTAAATGCCTATGGAAAATTAAACTAGCTCTACAGTAAAATGGAGGGAATTCTCTCCTTGCTTTCTGATTTTCCAGACGCTGTGGCACAGGGATTAGTGCTCAACTGCTAATCTGCTTCAAGGCAGTTTTGACTTATTTTGATTTCAAGACAAAAAGCGCAAAGAAAGATACAGCTTTACCTGCTTAAAAGCAATAGTTTTGGCTACTGTTTGTTGGGAAGGTCTATCACATGTTAGGGGAAACTTGAACCCTACCAGGGATTTTGTACAGGGTAGTTTCCTTGAGCTTCCCCAGGATTGTGCAGCCCAACTGATACATGTGTGAGTTTTGTACAGGGCACAGCTAATGCTAGTGCCCTGGATTGCCTGGAGCATGACCTGTTGGGGTGGAGAGAGGCTTTCCTTGAGTCATGCTGAGTCTAGATTCAGGCATCTGAACCAAGAGCAAGTAGGAGAAAAACTCTTCATGTGCTGACATTGAGACCCTCCTCCTCTAAGTAATGGGCAGCATTATAAAGACTATACATGACTATGTTTACTCTCTGTGTACATTAATAGCAATGACAATCTGGTGTATTAGACATTGACACTACTAATAATGAAATATTATCGATTGCAGTCCTCTTTCTCTCTTTCCTATACCTGCCCAGGCCTAATCTCAGCAATTCTGAATTTTTGCTTCATGGCCTTCCTATTTTTCCTAAGCAACCTGCCCTGTCTCTACAGGGCTATGGTGCAGCTACATGAACTACTCCTTTTCTACGACAGAGGAAGGCTATAGGAGAGTCCTGTCTCCATCCCTCTCTCCTGCAGCTACTGATACTTCTCTCTGAAGTGTGACAGTCAGGGAAGTTTGTTGGTCCCAAGGGAGACATCATGGGGAACAGCCCGCCCTGAGTCACCTTAGGGTGGTGTGAAGAAATGGGCAATACTTAAACAGAGTGAAAAGCTCAGGGAGCCCTTTTCGTAGATGGTGAATTGGAGAAGGGAGATATGGGAGAAGTCTCTGAAATCCTACTGGAAGGCTGAGAGAGAAATTTGACCAAGAAGGTAAGAGAAGGGAAGAAGGCATGTAGGAGAGTGAGTGTGATGGTGAGACCTAGGCAGACTGAAGAAACTGAGACTGAGGTTAGCAGGTGGACACAAGTAATGCCTGGAAGAGGAAATGTGAGCAGGAGTGCACTGTTGGAGCCAGTTTGGGGAAAGCCGGTGCAGGAAAGGGGCACCTGAACATGTGAATATGAATTAAGGAATTCAGAACTAAAATGGGGGACTGAGTGTAGAAGATGGGAGAATCGAGGAAACAGAATATGGTATCTAGAAAAGTGTATTTAAGTGCATTTAAGGAAATTGCTGAGTCTGAGACAAGGAGTTGAGACTTGAAAGTTCAGAGAGAATGAAGTAGAAGAGTCTGTATTGATTGAGACACTTCAAAGTCCATGTTTCAGCATTCCTCTGATGTTAGAAGATAGACATATTTTTCAAGCACCGTGTCCAGTTTGCAGACACTACACTGCTACTATTGTCAGTTACTGTCTCAGAAATCTGTCAATAATTTACATTTTTAAACATGATCAATTTGATTTATTTTGTCCAACATACTGTTACTAAAATAATATAAATTAACTGTATAAAATGTAGCAAACTAATAGATTTAATGCTGTTTTAATTAAATATTGTCAAATTATCGGAAGCCATTAAGAAGTTCACAGCTTTGGTTCTGCCACATTTATGTATTTTTGTCCTAAAAGCACTACATCTGTAGATCTGACTAGTAAATATGGTCTGCTTTGGGCTGAGCTTGCATACAGGAACAAGAATAAAATTGCTTGGAGGAGTCATTTTAATGATTATGTCAACAAGACCTGATGTTACTTCATTACTGGTTAGTTCATCACTAATTTGTCCCCTACCTGGTGAAGAAGATGGATTTAGTTTTTGCTTTCCTTTGAGTTGATGTAATCACTGTCTTAAGTAAAGTTTTCTTAGGAAAGGGAGTATGCTTTTAATTTTATTTGCTTTTATTAGCTTGTCAGAAGCCAAAGGCACAGGAAAAAATACTGCAGGGAGGAAGAAAATGCAATTTTCACACTATGCATTTACAGTCATGCATTGAGCGTGCATTTATGCAGACAGTAGGGCCGAAACTGTGCTACAGGCAAGTAGACACTGTACATTACTTCTTAATTTTTAAGCAGTTTTCCTGAGAGGCTTCTTAAAGGTGTTTCTAAAGGGAGAACAATCAAAAGATTTTCAGACCATGTGCTGAAAAGTTAATGGAATACATTCAGCACTTCTTATTTCTAGGAAAATAATAATAATTATTATAATAATTATAATAACATAATCTATGAAAGTTTTACCCCATTATCTGTCATGAACAAACTTTCAAGTAACTATTTTTCTAACATGCATTTTTCTGTATTCTTAAAAGGACATGAGAGTCTTCTATTCTAGCTTTAGATTTTTTGAAAGTCTTGTGTGAATTTAGAGATTTTCTGATTATTTGGCTTCTTTTCTTTACTTGTAGAGAGCAGTAAAGAGGAAGGGCAATAACTTTACTCGTAAATCATAGAGATGTCACTTATACTGAGGATGCAAAAGTAATAGCTCATCCATTCTGGCCCTGATCTCACCTGTTTCTGTAGCGGCTATTAAAATGTCAACATATGCTATCAATTACCCCTGCAATGTATTTGCACTGTTTCTCAACAGCTACAATAAGAAGTATCAATGGTACTTCAGATAATGTAGTTCTGAAATCGCTAGAAGTAGTCTACCATAGCTGATAGCTACAGGATTCTTGAAAATTACAGGTTAGGGGGCAGTAATCATAAAGGAAAGGTAAAGTGAAATACTTGTATGGTTGGAATTCAGATTAATGACATATTGCTGAATTTATTGCTTAAAAAGGCAATAACAAGCTTGCATTAGAAAAAATGTGAGGCGTTAGAAGAGAGTCTTTCCTTTATGCTATGTTGCTATGTTGCCAAATTCAAGGACACTACCAGTTTTGCACAGCACCTTTCCTGATATTCAGTATAAGCGTCAATATTTTCATAGAATCATAGAACCATAGAATGGTAAGGTTGGGAGGGACCTCAAAGATCATCCGGTTCCCACCCCCTGCCATAGGCNAAATTTATTCTTTTTGAAGTCATTAAAAGAAGTCTGTAGCAATATTTTCCTGAAACTTAACATTTATCTCAAGCAGTTAAAAGGAGAGGCAAGTGGGATAAATGAATATCCATACCTATTTTAAGTCAATCAACATTATTCCTACAGTTTACTCATTATCATGATTTCTTTGTGATTTGGTTATTATGTTTCATTTAAACTATTACATAGAAGAGCACGAAATCCAAGCAGAGATGTAGGGTTAGAAAGGAAGTAAGTTTATAATGATAATCTTCTTTTTCTCAGACAGACCAGTGCTGTTCATAGCAATGTCAGATGAAATACATGTAAATGGAGCCCTCATTTTGAAATGTTGCAGTGTTGCAACATAAGTGATAATTTCCCATGTCTCTCCTCAGAACAAACTTTTGCTCCAGTATGGTCTTTCTCGTGCTTATGCAAGTACACATGTAAAAATAGATTACCCCAAATATTGGAGCACCTCTGCTGTGAGGAGAGGCTGAAGATGCTGGAGTTGTTCAGTCTGGAAAAGACTCTGGGGAGACCTAATAGCAGGCTTCCAGTACGTGAAGGAGGCCTACAGTAAGGACGGAAAGAGACTGTTTTCAAAGGCCTGCAGTGATAGGACAAGGGGCAATGGTTTCCAACTAAAGAAGAGCATATTTAGATTGGATGTTAGGAACAAGTTCTTTATCATGAGGGTGGTGGAATTCTGCAACAGGTTGCCCAGAGAGTTGGTTGTGGCAGATACTCAATGTGAGGTTCAGCAAGGTTCTCGGCAACCCAACCTAGTTGAAACTGTCCCTGCTTGACTGCAGAAGGGGTTGGACTAGATGATCTTTGGAGGACCCTTCCAACCCAGACCATTCTGTGATTCTGTGATCTCTACAGCAGTTTCTACTTGACTTGTTTGTCCTGTGTACTTCGGCTTGACTCATGCATATTATTTAATAATTTAAATAAATATTTTGTAGTAAGTAAAGCCACTTAGAAATGTTTGTGAAAATGATGATGACTTCAAGTTGGATTAGTAGCTTTATGGCTTCACTTTTCAGAACTCTTGGCAATTACATGCTCTCTTCGAAGATGTGCATTTAATACTAGTGAAGTAAATATTCCATTCATACAGTTTCTGACTGCAGATGATAAGTGTGTGCATGTCTGTGTGTGAGCCTCTCTGTCCTTGAGGTTTCTTGCTATCCTGAAATAATGCAAATCCATTTTGCTTTTTTGCCAAGAACCCTGATGGTATCAAGCTATATCAAGATGTCAAAATGACTGCTTCTCATTAATATAATTGCAACTGGGCTACATCAGATACTTTCAATACACCAAGTAGACACGTTAAAATATACACATTCTATTTTCAGAACTCTAATTGTGAGAATGTAGAATCTTTCCAAATTATAACATGAAGCAGCCTATTTCTGCTTCCCTTTTCTCTTTATTCATGTGGTGGTTTGGGATCCCAGGTTCCCTTAAGTTCCCCACAGAGACAGAGTCCTCTAAAAAGAGATAGAGATTCCTAGAGGATGGACCTGGGCACCCAGGGATGTTGTAACATTGTTATTCTATTCTGATTTCTGATATCACAGCTTACAAGGCAGTGCCTGGCTGATACCGCTCTTTTCTGCTCCCTGCCTCTCCTCCCCTCACTTCTCTCCCCAGGAGGAGCAGTGTCCATACTCATCTCATGGTCTGTGTGTGGGAGAAGGCTTCTAGCCGGCAGGGAATTGTGAGCTGCCTCATGCAGCCTGCTGAGCCCTTGCAGGCCTGAGATGGGGAGGGCAATTCTGGCCTACTGTCAGGCCTTCTGAGGGTGGAAGGAGTGGAGGTTCTAGAAGATTTTAGTCTGGTAGACTTGGCCTGGTTTGTCAATGTATTCATTCTACAGAGAGGGTGTGGGGTCTCCTTCTCTGGAGTCTTTCAAAACCCACTTGGGTATGTTCCTGTGTGAACTACCCTAGCGGATCCTGCCTTGGCAGGGAGGTTGGACTCGATGATCTCTGGAGACCCCTTCCAACCTCTAAAGTTCTGTGATTCTGTGATTGCCTTCTGTACATATGTACCTGTAACCAGAATCTTCTTTTAAGCTTCCAATCAGTGTGCAGTATTTTCATTTTAACTCCCCAAAAGGGAGTAAATATAATTTCTGTCCTCCAGTCCTGGGTAGCTTGTGGCCCTAAACTGGGACAGTTCACTTCCCCACCTAAAGTGTTTGCCTAGGCCTTCACAGCTGAGCAGAAAAAAAGACAAGAATGAAATAATTCACCTTCATTGTTTTATTTGCTGTGAGGTAACTGGAAGATTTAAGGCTCATTAGATGAGCAGACAACCCAGGACACAATCTTTGACAAATGATTCCACGTCAAACACTTAGCCTTTGCCACCAAATTGGAAACCTAACATGAGAATGTCCTAGTTCAAAATATGTGTTTAGAATTTTTTACTTGAACCTGTGGCATGATGATTCCTTTGAAAGTTAAGAAGAGTTCTGCGATATTTATTCAACAGATTCTATCCTATAAATGCAAAAGAGGTGGTCACCAGAAAACATGCTATGCAGGAAGAAGCTTTAAGTGCTTTGTCGTCAGAACAGTATAAACACATTTTCTGTGGTGTCACATCTGAAATCTCTTTTTATGTACTAGTGGAATTGGTTTTTTTGAGTAAAAGTTAATTTTGATGATCTGTTAAACTCTAGGAAGCAGAACATCAGACTTGTGAATTATTTGTGCTTATAATAACAGATTTATTTTTAATATTTGTTTCCCTAAGTTTGGATTTTCATGTAGCTCCAACAAACACATAAGCTGTGAAATTACATTTATTCTCCTTGATAAAGGCAATCTCCAAGCCACTGGTGGTAAAACAAGGACCCCAGAAATCCTGAGCCTTCATTTGAGTCTGTCAACATCAGCACTTCCATGATGTCTTATTAGATACCATAGACCTGGATTGTGAGAGCCCTTGGCTTTACAACACTTGAATCAATTTATTTGGTTTTAGGCTTCAGGGGAAAAAAACCAAAACGAACAAACCCAACTCTTTCTTTTATTGGATCTTTCTAGTACTCTTGCCACAAGGGACAGTTTGAAGGCTATAGCTGCATGGATAAAGGGTAGAACCTGAGATGTTTCCATGTAGCGTTTTTTGACAACTTCATTGACTGGGAAAAAATGGTTATTAAATTGCTGGAAAGTCTGACAGTCACAGGTCAAGAGAATCTCAAGGTACCAATTCTATAAAACATTAACAGAAAGAGGATATCTGTCTGGAAGCATTACAAAATGATAATGATGGTGATGGACAGGCACCTACTGGGAACAAATAACTTGATAGCTGCCTAGATTTCACAAAATCATCAACAAATGACACTGCTTTAGGGAGAAAAAAAGAGCATTCAGTATTTTGATGTTCAAAGAGACTCTATTGAATTAATTCACAACATCTTTTGAAAAAAAAAAAAAGTTTGTACCTGTGGAAAAACAAAAGATAAAGCGTTAATGTTGGCTGAGGCATCTATAACTGCATAAAACTACTTACTTACATGAATGATTCCTAAATATATTCCATAATGTCATCATTCTTCTAGACAGACACCAAAAATGTTAAGATGTTTTCAGTTCATTCTTTTGTCAGAAAAAGTGCCTAAGGTTAAATAATTATTGTATATTTGAAGCCTCTTGAGAAGGTAAACGTTACTTCTACTTTCCTTACTGTGTGACCTTAATCTGTCTACTGAACAGTATAATGTAATATTCATCTTAATTGTGTAGATTTCTAAATATTAAAAACAAACCAACAAACAAACAAAATCTTTGTGGCAAAGAGATATAAGATGGAAAAATGAGAATAATAAGCTGCATTTAGCTCAATAAAGCTTACATGTCTTGATTAAAAAACAAACTAAACCAATAACTGCTTTATAAATCTGGATTGATGTCAGTGAAGCTAGGCTGTGATACAGGAATAAATTTGCATATCATTGATATAGCTCTCAGAGTGAAGTTCATGCAAACAACATAGTAAAGGCAGAATTTGGAACATGCTAATTATTTTCTGCACCTTGAACAATAAACACTTTACCGCTGATTAAGACACCTCCCTGGAAATATGGCTGACCCTTGTAAGCGTGGCAACATGAAGACTCCATGGACAGCAGCAGTGGAGATGGTGATGTCAGTATGTGTAAGTCTTTTCTCTTTTATGCAACAATAGGATTGCAGAAAATAAGTTTAAATACTTTCACCCCATGACAAAATTTTCTGTTAGCTAATGGTTTCGGGAAATTTTCTGTATAATTTGTATGATCCTTTGCCATATAACTTCTATTAGTATATTAAGTAATCAGTAAAAAGGCTTCGTGTTGTTGGGTTCAGCTGTTTGTTTTCTGATGTTTATGTCTAATTCTATTATGCTTATTGAAATCCAATCCTTTTGATTTGACATACAGACATTCCAATCAATAATATAATAATAAGGATAAAGCAGGTTTGCATCTTCGTAACTTGATTAATAGACAGAAAATTAATTACAAGTGGCTGGAGAAAGGTATGCAATGAAAAATATTTTTGAAAAACATGACTATTTTCTAGGCATATGTATGTAGACTGAGACAAAATCCTGTAGTGAAATCTTTTTTCTGAGTACTTGTGTAATTTGAGTACCTTGAGCCTACAGCTTGAATAACATCACTTAGGAAAAATGCTAACTAGTTGTGGAATGAAATACCAGCATCTTCTACTCCACTCCTTTATGCAAACTGAAGGGCATAAAAACGTGATTTTACTGCTCTTTTAAATGTACATCTTCCCTTTTATCTGTTCATCTTCCCCATTCCTGGTGTTTTGTTTGTTTGTTTGTTGATAGTTTTTATTTGTTTGTTTTGGGTTTTTTGTTTGTTTAAATTATTTATTATTTGTATAGGTTTTTAGTTTTTTGTGTGTGTTTGGGTTTTTGTTTGGTTGGTATTGTGTTTTGGTTTGGGGTCTTTTTTTTTTTTACCTTTTCAGTTAGAGGGGAGGCACCTCTTAGGTTTCTGTAATTCAATCTTTAAATGTTACAGTTTGTGGTAATTAATTTACTATTCTTGCTACTACTGCAAGTTGCTGTTGTTTTCTCTGGAATTTTTTGATCACCAAAGTTCAGTCACTGAATAAAGAATCTGGTTTTGTAGTTAAAAATTAGTTTACTTACAGAGTGATATTGAACCCCTCAAAGTGAATGCAGATTCTGTCTATTGATTTTGGTGTACTTTTCATATATCTTCTTGACAATTCAAAGAATTTCAGTGGTCTTGTTTGCCACACAAAAGATTAGAGTACTTCAGTATCCCACTAATGTTTTACGCCTCAGTTAGAATCTAGAACCTCTTACTGTGACTGTGGTCACATATCATCCCTCTATAAATTATTTGCCCTTATCTAGTGTTGTTTCTTTCTTACTCTGTTGTAGTTATAACTGGGTCAGTGGCTGGACAGCTATTATACATTTAGTTCTTAATACATCACAAACTTTTTTTTCCCCATCAAATTACTTAGGAATAGGTAGAAGAAAAAACACAAACCCATCATTCTTAAGCAGCATCTTAAAGACATGCTAATATGTCAAAGCTCACCTCATTTCTAATGAAGTGAATATGTTGCTGTTATGGAGGAAAGATATAAAGGAAGAATATTTGGTTTATAGTTGGTAGTGATGCTTAAGATACAGATATATATAGGGTGTGCTGTAACTGCATAAGCTGGAGAGAGGTCCTAGTATCACGTACATAAAGTAAAAAGTTGTCTGTAAGAAGTCTTCTATTTGCGTGCAGCTGTGGGGATGACTGGGAAAAAAACACAGCCCTGCGGGTCTCATGCACCTGTGTTTCAATGCACAGGCAGTCAAATGCTGAGAAGGGAAGATCAAAATTTGCTCCTAAGGAACAATTTTATGTCATAAAGAGTAGGCTGGCAGGATAAGAGACATGGAATTGTTTGATCTGGAGAGTAGAGGGCTCCAATGAGACCTTGGAGCAGCCTTCCTGTATTTGAAGAGGGCTGCAGGACAGCTGGAGACTTCTAACAAAGTCTTGTAGTCACAGGATGTGGGGTAATGGCTTCAAACTGGAAGAAGCTCGATTTGGATTGGACATTGGGAAGAAGTTCTTCCCCATGGGGGTGATGGAGTACTGGAATAGGTTCCCCAGAGAAATTGTGGAGGCTTTGAGCCTGGAAGTGTTGAAGGCCAGGTTAGATGGGCATTTGGACAACCTGATCTAGTGGGGAGGTGTCCCAGCCCATGGCAGGGGCTTGGGTCTAGATGATCTTTGAGGTGTCTTCCAATCTAAACCATTCTATGGTTTTATCAGTCCTTTGCAGAGACCAGGGGCACTTCTCTGTGATACTATGGGGAACACTTTAGTGAAACAAACAGCCTGTCTTTTAGAATTACTCTTTACAAATATGAAAACTGCATTACTCCGCAGTACTTCAGAATTCCAAGAAATCTTTTGTAGCCATGTCAATTAAAAAACAAACAACAAAAAAACCCCAAACCAACCAACCAACCAAAAAAAACCAAAACCCACAAAAAAGGCAATAATAATAACAAAAAAACCCAAGATTCCCAGTGAATAGACTTGATGACAGCCTGTATTTTTTGCATGTAACAATTTTACAAAAATCTATTAATTGCCTCTGTCAGATATTAAAACAAGTAAGAAAGATGCCCTCTGCATGTCTATCAGGCTGACTAGCCTAATCAGTCTCAGTAAATTCAATGAGTATTTTACTAAGCTTAATTAAAATTCAGCCCTACATTTGAGCAAGCCGCAGTGGTTTGGCAGACCTTCAAAGGGCTATACTGCAGCACAACAATAAAAATGATAAAGGCACACAATAACAATACATATAATGCAAATGTTCCCATTATTTGCAAATTAGGGACTAAGTTGCTCCTTTAAATATTTTCTGCTTTCTGTTGTGATAAAATTCAGATTAATGGATTTTTCATTTTCAATCTCTGCATATTTTATTCTTATTAACATTACCATTTTATGGTTTAGTGAGTTGAAATGAAATAATTCTCTAACACTTAAGAACAGTACTGTGTGTACTTTATTCCCAGTACTGAGAGAACTGTATGTGACTTTGTTTGTTACTTGTGGATTAAAAATTGCAAAAGGTGGACATTTGCTTTGCAGTGGCAATATAGTCAAATTCTTAGTGGAGACCTGGGGTTGTTTGGTGTGGAAAAGTGGAGGCTGAAGGGAGACCTGATTGCTCTCTACAACCACCTGAAGGGAGATTGAACTGAGGAGGGAACAGCATCTGCTCCTTGACAGCAAGCAACAGGACTGGAGGAAATGGTTTCAAGCTGTGCCAGTGAAGGTTTAGGCTGGATTCTGGGAAATATTTCTTTACTGAAAGGGTTATCAAACATTGGAATGTTTTGCCTAGGGGAATGGTGGAGTCATCATCCCTGGGTGTGTTTAAGCAGTGTGTGGACTTGGCATTTAAAGACATGGTTTAATGTTGACCCTTCAGTACTAGGGCTGGACTGCATGATCTTTGAGGTCTTTTCCAACTGGTTGTATTGTGTGACTCTGTGATTCTGTGTCCTGTTCCTGTTCTTCTGTTACTGTTACTTCTGTCTACTGCTACAGACTGACCTCAGCTTTAGGTTTCTCCTAGTACTAGTAAATTACAGTTCTTCAGCATTAGACATGAAATGGAACCTTCCTTGCAGGTACTTCAATTTTTATTTGTAAACTAGAATTGTATGTCTTCATAAATACTTACTTAATTCTCATACAAATTCTCTGCTGTTCCCTACATATCTTAAATATCTTTGGAATGCTTATTCATCATCTCACATTAAAAATGTGACTTAGACCATTTTATTTCTTCAGAATTAGAGTTTCATTTTCAACAACAAATAGTTCTGGCCACTTCAAATGACCAAGGTTCTAGATCAGCAGTTTACAGAATACTTCTATCTTGTACTTCATGTCTCGTTATCCTTGCCCCATTACCTTTGTAACATGGTATGTGCTACTGATATTGTAGGTTTTTTGAGTTTTGGTTGGTTTTTTTTTGCTTTCTCCACCAACACAAGTCTGGAAATCAGTCTTGGTTAAAGATTTTTTTTATTTTATGTTTTGTTTTTCCCTTGAGAAAAGAGGAGTCTTGGCACAGTTATGCCTTTCCTTATCTTCTGCAGCAAACTAAACTGACAACCATACTAACAGATTTTTATAGTACCTTTGAGAGAGCAAACGTTGGCAAACAAAGGCATTTATCAAACCCCAGAGAAAGGAAAGGCTGAAGCAAAGAGCCATCACTATCGATAAGTATTTCTAGAATCAGGTTTCTGTCATAGGAAATAAACCCTGGGATGATTTAGAAAGAAAAATAGGAATAGAAATATCACACAGGGGAACATTCCTGGTTTATGACATATGGTCTTCTTTGATATTTAGTATTTATTTTAGTATTCATTATCTTCATAATGGCTTCTACAGTCACAATGATAAATGTTTTGCAAGAGAAGTCAAAATAAATATATATAAAACAGTACCTAACAGTAAGAACAATGTAACCATATCTTGTCATGGGAAGGTTACAAATCCTGACTTAAATTGTTTGACTAAACATGATTCATGAAAAGGTTATGCTGGAAAAAGTGGTCCAAATAATAACACTTCCGCAGATAAACAGAGATTAAAGTGGAGTCCTTATTTACCTGAACTCCTTAAACCTCACAAAAGACACAACACAAAAGACATGTATGAAGCTTTGCCATATTTCTGTGGGAACAGGTAACCTCTCTGTCATTTTAGCATTTCTGTTGTCTGCAAATCTAATCTAGACTTCAGTAAATGAAAACATGCAGAAGTTTCTCTTAAACAGTTTTGAGGAGTGCTTTCACTAGGTAACGTGCAACTACCAGTCACTGACCATTTCTCCCTCCCCTTTCACCCTTTCTGTTGTACAGTATAAGGAATGCTTCCCAAAACAACTTGAAATGAGTGTTTTGGTATTTCCAGATAATGCTGAGAGGAATAAAAGAGGATTGAAGATCTTATGTTGTGGATTTGTGGGGATTTTTTTATGTGGTTGGTTGGTTGGTTGGTTGGTTTTGGTTTGGGTTATTTTTGGTTGTTGTTTTTTTTTGTTTGTTTGTTTTTGTCATGTTTTGGATGTTTGCTTTGTTTTGCTTCTTTTTTTGTTGGTTGTGGTTTGGTTTGGTTGTTCTTTGTTCTTTAACTATATTGTTTTGAAGTGCAAGAAAGTTGAGTGTATAGGTCTTTACTCACAGCCACAGTCTTGTAGAATCATTGAGTACAAAAATGAAGAAGTGGTAGAGGTGCAGAATGCTGCAGTGACCAAAATCTGACATAAGAAATTGCACAGTCTTCTGTCGTGCCTCTACTGAGGAGCTGAATGCTGTGGCATCTCACTACTGAGTTGTTCTGATGTCTCCCTTTTGTAATTAGCCTTTCATCTTGATCTTTTTAATCTGGTGTTATGAGAAGCTGCAATGCAATAGGTACTGAATCAGTAATTAACAACTTGCAAGTGAAAGTGAAAGCTCTGTAGATTTGCTTATGCCAGAATGTTCATAGGACTGAAATGTTCAGAAGAAGTAAAATCTATTAACAGTGGAACTATTAAATGACTATAACATATATAAATTTTATTTTCCTGAGTGTTAAGTAAATTGCATTTCTTTGTACAAAAAAATATCAAAAAAGTATCAAAAATACTGTACAAACCACAGAAATTATTATTTTGTTTTCTGTTGCAATGCTCACAATTGCTTTGTTCTTTTTCCTTTTATGATTGCACCAGCTCTCATCCTGTAAAAGGTCTTTTTTACCAATCACATGTCCAGGGTTTCCACAGCAATCGCATAAAACAATATATCCCAAAGCATTTTACCATTTTGTGAAGCTGTTTTTCATTCTGTTTTGATGCTTTCGTTAAAAAATATAGGAAAAAAAAATCATAACTACTGATGATCTCTCTCTTTGGGGTACATTTTTTTATGGGATTAATGTATATAACTTCTTGCAAATTATGAAACCAAAACCAGCACAGACCTTATGTCTGAGTTTTGTTTTATTTAAATTTGTCCAAAGAGACCTTATTAGAAACACTAAATTAGAAAGTAAAGTGGAAATGAGAAAGAAATTAAGATTATTTAGAACCATGCCAAGTCTCTACTCTAACTCAATGTGCCAAGGTGCAGATACCTGTACTGGCACAAAGGAAGAAGTCAGATTTTACTTTACAGTCAGTGCTTAAGTTGTAGATCACCTTAAAACAATAGGGCAGTCACTGTCAGTAAGGTCTCATGGCTGATTGGCAGCAAGCAAATCCTCAGTCACGGCTGGAATTAGTATAAGTCAGCAGTACACAGTAGCCAAAACATGCAATTTTGAATGTCAGGTGTACTTGGCACCTTTAATTTCCAGTATAATTCACAGCAAACAATAGCTAAACTTTCCAATATCATCAGAGTGCTGGGAGATGATTAACAGATGTTAGCGTAGTAGTTTAGTAACACTTAATAATAGTTTAATATTTAAAGAAAAAGTAACGATGCACAGAAGCTGAAAGTTGTTCCTAGTTGTTCCACTACCACTCTGGCTGGGCCCGAACCACAAAAGTCCTTTTTGGCACCCAATGTGGGGCACTTAAGTTTGAGATAACAGGAAATCTGACCAAAGCCCTTTAAAATAACTTTCCCATACACATTTTCTTTATTAGCTAAACAGTACATAATCAAAGTGCTGGTCTGCTTGCTCACATAGTTGTGTTATGTAAAACCTTACATGCTCCCTGTGCTCCCTGTGGTGACGTTTGTCACCCTGGGGAAATGGATCAGAACTATCACGTTGCTGTATTGGGTATGATTGTACCACGAGAGCTGGTATTTCTGTGTGGCTTTGTCCTTTGCTAGCAATCTCACCCAGTGTATGGGCAAGACAGGAGAAGACACTTTTTTGTCTTTTCAGAGTTTCAGATATATTTGGGATGTCCAAGCATACTTTTCGTTGCTTTGTATCCTGAATGTGTCCCAGGTCCAGTTTAGAGTCACACAGTTTTTATAATTTTTATTGGATAGTTGTGAGTGGCAGGATGCGTGGGAAAGTATGGGCAAGTGTCAAGGACAGTGGTCACTTCTAGTGTGTTGGAATTTCACTCCTCAACACATGCAGCACCCTGATAAACTAGTAAAATATTTGGAAAAAGATGTTGTCATCCCGGCAATTCCCAAGAGACACAAATTACTGCAGTATGTTGGGGCATGGGCCATGCCTATTGATCCCATCTCATCACTGTTTGGTGCCCTCAAAGACCTGAAGACAAATGGGCAGGCACTGCAGCCACTCAGACCCTGACAGCAGGTGCTGCAGCTACACCAGAGAACCAATCTGTGCTGCTATCAGTTGTCCTACTCAGGCAAAAACAAACAAGACAAAACATCAAAAACAGAAAACAAAAAAAAAAAACCTCTTAAACTTATCATAGCTGAACTGAAGACACCAAGAATATATCAAACTAGCTACATTCATTGATTTGTTCTTGAGCTTTCTATTTAGTGCTAGCATTTTGTGTTTCTACATTTTAAGAGAAATGGTCAAACTGTTAGACTCTCATCCTATAAATTTCTCTTGATTCATGTGTTTAGGAAAAAATGTGTTGCTATGAGTTTCTATGTGACATTAGGAATTTGTCTTCTCTTTGAGAAAGTCTTCTGATTGAAGTGGATTTTGATACATGAGGTTAAAATTATACTGAATACAATCTGTAACTTTGTGGATCTCATGGTCATAAGACACCAACTAATTCTCACATATGAGCATGACAGCTGATCCTGACAGTGAGTGTTGGTCTGATCCTAAAAATCCATCTTGATTGGGAGATGCTAGAGAAAATCTTGTTGCTTTGGGAAAACCTAGAGAAACTGTTAGTGATTTGTACAAGTCTACTTAGTAAAAAAGGCAAATCTAGAGCTCCCGAATTTTATTTTCTTTCTTAAAGTTACAAGGAATTGTGAGATCACATGGCATTGTATTAAGTTACTGATATTGTTAAGTGTAATTCTGTTTATGTGTTTACAAAATAGCTTCTTAAATTTGAAGTTATACCAGTCCTTCCTTTACAGTTTCCTGAAGTAACTAGCTGGCATGCAATTAAAAAAGTGCTAGGCGTATAAATATGGGAATACTTAACTATATCAACTTAACAGACTTCAGAAAGTGATTACCAGAAATTCATTGAATATTATATTGCTGTGAATTAAAATGATCACATAAGCAAACATTAGTTAATTTATATGATGAACTTCAGTTTTTGCTGAGGGACATTTTGGGAAAAAAAACTCTTTTCATCCCCTTTTGCCTTACACATCTTTGCTTAGTATTCCATTCACATTCAATTTTAATTGCCACTTTGTAGTTTCCAAAGATGGTATGCAGCTGTAAAATACTACACTTTATTGCAGCAAGAGGAATATTTATCTGAACAGATGCATTACTGTTACTGTAAAGAATGGACCCATTTTACTTTATCAGCAGCTAAGGGGAAGGTTAATGGGTATGATGTATCTTTTACGTTGTGTGTAAAAAATGGAGTGCTCTGCACTGTTAAGATTTACAGTGCGGAAGACAAAGTGTGTGCTACTGCAAGCACTGTTTTAACAACAGACTGCAAACTTGAGAATTATCTTTAAAACCTCTAAATATGCTAAAACAACATTAAGACTGGAAAAGAATATAATTTCTTCTCCTTAATTCATGCTTTTAAGTATGTGAGCATAGGAAGGCCTTATAAATTTTCTAGATGCTCTAAACAAGTAAAGAATGGAAGCAACAAGGATGTTTTCAATATTTATCCTATCTCCACCTGTAATACACAAGGAATCAGGAACATACTAAATTAATGTTCTTATTTTTTGAGAAAAGATCGGTGGCTTCAGAAAAGACATTGTCATCCTTCCCGTCTATACTGTTGGGAAATCTAATCTGTTCAGCAAGAAAGATCAGAACCCGTTAGTTTCATAGAATCCTAGAATGGTTTGAGTTGGAAGTGACCTCCAAAGGTCATCTAGTCCAACCGCCTTGCAGTGAGCAAGGAAACAATTCCAGGAGGCTAGGAATCCGATGCCATCTCTCACCTCCCAGATAAAGTGATTTACCAGTAAGCAGCAAAGTTCCCGTTCCTCCACTATTTGTAACATTGATATTAACTTCCTTTTGGCAAGGGCACCCACCTTTAATTTCAGACAAAAAGTGATACAGATTTCCTCTATAGAAGAATCCACATTATTAGTTATAAACATTTCTTACAGCAATTTGCTTTAAAATACAACCTTGTCTGATACTACAAATGTTATAATACCACACCACATTCCCTTAGGAACAAAAGTTTAGATTTCTGTAGCAGGTTATAATTTTATGCCTGATCTATGACCAAAGTATTTCTGAAAAAAATACAAATGCAGAAACATTAGAATGTGAGGCTCCTAGGAAGCTTCTCAGGTAATAACAATGATACTAATAACTAAGTAGAGTATTTCAGAGTTAGACAGCAGATAAGCTGATTATGTCTGACTCACACCTCTGGTTTTAAGATGTGTCTTTAAAAAGTCACTCCAGATTATTCTCATGATGTGGCAGTTAGAGCATGGCTTTCTTTTTGACAGATACTTAGGTACCGTAAACTGGACTACCTTTGCTACCCGCAGGGAAGAATCTGCCTGTGAACTTTCAGTTATGCTAGCAATACCTTTCTTGTGCATTGTGGGCACAGGAGAGAGTTGCAACCATTATAATATCTCAATAAATAAATTGATAGCTTTTCATGTTTCAAAATGTAGAAGTGAAAAGAATTATGTCATTGTTGTTATTCATTACCTATAGAGCTTGTGCATTGAACTCTGAAGCTTTCTGTTTCACAGCTGAAGAGAATAGTGCTCAACAGGTTGACATGAACCTGTTATATTTTATTTACCCATCCTCTAATTTGCACTAAAAGGCTTAAATACAAAGCTAGGCTTGATTAAATCTTCCGGTAATGAATCATTTTGTTTTTTGAAAGATCTGAGGTTTTTATTCTAATGCTACGTCTTGCTCATTTTTATTAGGTTACCAAGACTCTTTTCAAATATTGTGGTTTTCAAAATAAAAACAATCATTACAGCTTCAGAGCTTGGGACTAAGTACTTTGGGGTGGCCTGTAGTTCTGCAAAAGAAATAAATGGTTATCTGGTAAGTATTTTGGTTTATTTCTTTAGTACTGCAGCATTAAAAAAATACACTTCTGCATATTAAAATAATCCGCCCACTAAATAATAGATTTCTACTTAGTGATGAAGTTTTTTGAATCCTTAGGAAAGATATCATTAGTTTCCTGTTTTACTTTCTTCTCCTTTCTTAAGATAAGCTTCACAGACACTGCAAACTTTTCAGATGAGAACATGCCTCTTTTCTTTATAATAAAATTTTAAGTATTATACACTGTATTTCAACTGCAATCTGTCAAACTTAATACAGGCCAGAAAAAGAGAAGTATTTTGGGATCATTCTGGCAATACTTTCATTTTACATTGAATATCTTTTCAGAAAAGAGCTGTAGTAGCTAATGCTGCTGTACATATATCTCTATTTCTATATCTCTATATATCAATATATATCTATATCTCCGTATCTATCTCTCCAACTTTGTCTCTATCCCGATATCCATCTCTATCTCTCTCTCCGACTCTGTCTCTATATTTGCTAAAAATAAATATGTTAAGTACAGGGCTTCTGTGATCAAGCAACCACTCGTTTTACTTATCTGTTGTTTTTTTTTTTCCTTTTTAATTTTTTTTTCTCATATGCATTGCTAAAAGGAGGAGGTCACTGGGGGAACCAGTTGGCAGCTTTGCTGGAAGGTGCAAGTCTCAGGTCTTAACTTATCTGCTCTTAAATTTTAGGAAAACTTCACACTTTTGTCTTTCCTTCCCTTTTACAGACCAGAGATTTTTTTTTTTTTTAAACATCTAATTATGTTCTAATGCAATTAGTACTCTGCTCATAGAATCATAAAATAACTTGGCTTGGAAGAGTCCTTTAAAGGTCACTAAATCACAGAACTTTAGAGGTTGGAAAGGACCTGGAAGGTCACTGAGTCCAACCCCCCTGGCAGAACAGCATCACCTAGAATAGGTCACACAGGAATGTGTCCAAGTGGGTTTTGAACATCTGTAGATGGCGGTTCCACAACCTCTCTGGGCAGCCTGTTTCAGTGTTCTGTAGCCCAGCCTCCCTGCAATGAATGAAGACATCTTCAAACTAGATCACATTGCTCAGAGCTTTATCAAACTTGGCCTTGAATGGTGAATCTTCAACCTCTCTGGGCAACTTGGTCCACTGTCTCACCATCCTCCGTTTCTTCCTTACATCTCATACGTATCAGCTCCCTTTTAGTTTAAAACCATTACTCTTGTCCTACCACAACAGAGCCTACTAAATTTCTGCAGTTCAGGTGAGAAGCAAAATTAGCAACACCTGTATTACTGTTTGGCTTTTTTCCCCTTCTCAGAAGGCAGATTAAAATACCATATGAAGAAGTATTTGTGGAATATTTGTAAATATTTTTTTTTTTATGTTCCAGAACTCATTCTCTCCATATTAGAACTGAGTATCTTTAAATTTATTTTATCTATGTGGAAAACAGTTACTAACTGTGGTAATTTTACGCCACTTAAGTTTGGGGGTTTACCTCCCAAAGGTAAATTACCACACTACTCAGGTTTTGGAAGTAAAATGAAATTATTATTTACAAAAGTAGGCTAAATATAAAAGGTAATAAACATATACATAGATGCACTTGCAACTAGACAATAGTCCAGCTAACCCCCTTGGACAGAGCTATGTGTAGCTCCCTGTACAAACCCACACCCCCCTGAACAAAAGTCCAGAGGGCTGTCACCAGCTAAGACAATATTATCTCTTTCCTGCTTTCAGTCTTACCAATAGCCTAAACAAATGATCGAGCACAGAGCAGTCAAGGCCAGAGGGGAGAAAACAGTGGAAAAAGCAAGCAAGCGAGAGACAGAAGACTCTGAACCTCAGATTATATAGAAAAATAACAAACCAATGAAATGGTGTAAATTTTTGTCTTATATATTTGTTCAGCCCCTTAAGGGTCCATCCTCCTGAACTCTTTCTTGAATTCTCTGGAAAAAAAACTTTATTTACAATTTACAAGTAAGACACCACTCTTAAAGCGTAATATTAATTTAATGGTGAAGTTCCCATGTTTGATTGTTAAATTAAAAAAAAAAATAGAAGTTTTAATAAAAATGGTTCTTACAATGGTCCCTTCATATAACAATTAATAACAGGTGTTAAGAATTGAGACAGGTGTAATGCCTTAGCCAGGGGCCATACACAGACCCTTCTTTCAGACAGCTTCAGGTGATTAATCTACATATTTATTTCCTGGTGTCTGTTTGGCTAGGTGGTGCTTCCCATGGCATTATTTGTATTTTGTAGTACCTAGAGAATGTCCTTTCCTTTTACCTATAAAGAATGGAGTATTTAAAGATACAATTGTCCATCTTTGTTGCTTCTGGTGACATAAAGAGTTTCTTTGCATAGTCTAAGCTGATTCTGCCTCCTTATTCTCAGGAATCATGTTTGCATGATACATGTTTGAGAACAGTCTCTTCCCAGAAACTGTTTGGTGTTTTGTTTGTTTGGTATTATTTGCTTGTTTTGTTGCTAAATTCATTGTCTGTGGAAATACTCTCTGATTTTGCTGAGTCTAGTATTCACATAGCTGAAACCCATGTCAGGATTCTTCACTTAGTTATTCTTGGTAGGTGTGTTCTTCCAACATATTGAAAGGATTTTAATTTCTATACATTTTTCCGGTTCCTGTAGCTGATCTGAGAACGTTCTTCCAAGATGAGTGATGATACAAGTAAATCATGTGTGACCCCTGCAGCAATGCCAATGCTGCAAAAAATCCCGTTAAGGCCATTAACAGCCATAACATCTTGGATTCATAAATCATCTGGGTCTGTTTCAGACTACATTTTTTTCACTCCAGTCCCTGAGGAAAGAAGCTGCCACAAAGCAGAACTGTAGAAGGTTTAGATATGAATGCCTTAAGTTCATCTCACTACTCCTTGTTACTCTATCTCCTCTACCTTTTAAGGCTATCTGCAAGCCTGCAGGTGAGAAAACAGGATGTTCTAAGTAAAAAGACACATTTGTGTGATGCCAACATAACAAAAAGACCTGTGTTTTTTCCAAGAGTGTAGAAGTAAAATTCAAAATTTAATAATATGTATTGTATTGACTTCAGAGATTTCAGTTTAAGTAATGAGTTCTAGAAGAAATTAGAGGAGAAGTTTTAAATAAGGCAGGAGACTCGATTCAGTATTTTTGAAGGACTACATACTGTCTTATGGTAAATATACTGTTGTGTGCTGCAGAAAAATAGGCTTTCATATAAGAGAAATTGTATTTAATTAGCTTTGCCACAACAATAATAAACATTTTATTAGTCTTATGTTTTTCCTAGCAGTAGCTTCTAAACAATCATAAGCATTTCCTACTATCTGTAAGTTATGAATACAACTCAATAGAGAAGTAAAAGAGGTGTCTCTTGTGCAAGTGCAAACTTTGTTTCAGTCGTCACGGTGTTTGCCAATCTGAGTATCATTGCTTAAATACTTACATACTGGGCTGTATTTCACACAAGTACTGAGGCACAAATCATAGAATCATAGAATCATAGAATGGCTTAGGTTGGAAGGGACCTTAGAGATCATCTATTCCAGCCTCCTCACCATGGGCAGGGACGCCTCTCAGCTAGACTCGACTGGTCAAGGCCTCATGCAACCTGGCCTTGAACACCCCCAGGGAGGAGGCATTCACAGCCTCCCTGGGCAACATCTTTCAGAGTCTAACTACCCTCATACTGAACAACTGTTTCCTCAACTCAATCCAGTGTAAACCTACTTTCCCTCAGCTTCAAATCATTCCCTCTTTTGCTATTGCTAGACATCCTTATGAAAAGTCCCTCTCCAGCCTTCCCGTAGGATCCTTTCAGGTATTAGAAAACAACTATAAGGTCTCACCAGAGTCTTCTGTAGACTGAGCAATCCTAGATCTCAGCTTATCCTCATAGCAGAGGTGGCCCAGCAGATTTTCATCTCTATACTTAAATTTAGTTTGTGATTACTGGGATGCATTGTGTGTGAAAAAAAAAAAAACAGCATTACAGAAAGTTTTTCTTATCAGGTATTGCTCATTACAGAATCACACAGAATCACAGAATTAGCTGTTGAAAAAGACCTTTGAGATCATCAAGCCCAATCTATTACCCAACACAATCTAGACCATGGCACTAAAATTGAATTGTAGATCATCTGTTGGATCAGCTGTACCCAGGTACTTGGGAGACAAATTCATATAGAATACAAAGTGTTATCCCTAAACCATTTAGCGTTTTAACACCGTTAAGAAGAAGGGTAATCTGTTAATAAAGTATAATGTAGTTCACTCACTATTTTGTCTACATTTATGAATCAGGACATTTATTTCATGCAGCAAGTATGATAGATCCCCATACCATGATGTGTTGCCTACTGAATAAATATTCCTAAATTTCTTGTCTTCCAGAGTACACTGACCAAACCCACAAGGTCGTCTTTTCTCTACGGTTAAACTTTTTGTTGTCACCAGACTCATTATTTGAGCTGAAGTTGTATCACTATGGAAACTTAGATTTGCAACTCAGTTTTTGAGATGCAAAGGGTTTATTTATCTAATCCAGGTAAATATGATTAAATTAACATCTCTCCTGAATTGCAACAGTAGCTTTTTGTCCTTTGCTTGTTATCAGAGATGCATCCAGTGTTTTTTAAGGTTTTTTTCTTCCAGCTATTTACATAATCTAACAGTATGGAATCATGCAGCATGGAAACAATCCCCAATGCACAATGCACATGGTTATATTAGTATCCATGACAAGAGAAAAATAAGAACATAATGTATTGGTAGGCAGACCTTATTAAAAACTTTGAAGAGAGTTCAAGTTGTTTTGAGAGACAAATTAGTGAGGTAAGGACACATGAAAATAATCAGAGGGTTGGAGCACCTCTGCTATGAGGACAGGCTGAGGGAATTGTTTAGTCTGGAGAGGAGGAGGCCCTGGGGGGACACCTAATAGCAGCCTTCCAGTACCTGAAGGGGGCCTAAAGGAAGGATGGAGAGAAGCTATTTACAAAGGCCTGCAGTGACAGGAAGAGGGGCAATGGGTTCAAGCTTTAGAAGAGCAGATTTAAATTGGATGTTAGGAACAAGTTCTTTACTGAGNTTCAAGGTGAGGCTGAACGGGGCCCTGGGTGACCAGGTCTAGTAGGGATGTCCCTGTTGACTGCAGGGGGGGCGGACTAGGTGACCTGTGGAGGTCACTTTTGGCCTGAACCATTCTATCCATTCTATGATTCTATGATCAAGCTATGTTTCTTTTAATCTTCTTGCATTTCCTTCTTCCTTTCCCTTCTAATTTCTATTTGGAAAATTCTTACATTTACTATCACCATTTGTTCAGATTTTATTTATTGTGAAGTCCAAGGATCTAAAATATGATTTAAGAGCACCACATATGACTTTTTTTTATTAATTTGAAAACCTAATTTTTAATATTATGCAGTTCTGTCATGGTATGTTCCCACAACAGACTAGATCCATACTTGTCAAATGATTTCCTGAACTTTTGTTTAAGACCTTTACATTCTAGAACTTATTCATTATGTAATCCAAATGTATTGCCAAAATTCAACCTTCCTATTGGAAGGTAGCCTTCCTCCATTTAAAAGCAGAAGAATTCACCTCACCCTAAAAGTCCTCATCAACAGTGCCTCTCAATATATACATATATATGTTGAGAACATCTAGAACATACTAGAGGTATGAGGAAGCTGTTTCAAAGATAAGATGATAGAAATGTGTAAAATATGTTCCCTGCAAATTAAGTGAAAATTGCAAAGATGACTCAACATTCACCTTTCTTCATGTTTGATTTGTTTTGGGGCCTGGCTAAGGTGTGCATGTGTGTGGGTGCATGAGCATATAGAGTTTATTCTTTCTTCCTTTAACCTTAAGGTGCTGCTGCTTCTTTCACTACAGTTGGATGGTTGTTGAACAAAATAGAAAACCACACAGCCTTAATGAAACATTCATTAGATCCTGCGTAGAGAATTGAAAGATTTTAAGGATTATCTTTTTCCATATTTCTCTTGGTGTCACCCCAAAGCTCTAGTGGCTTTTTTGTTTCCTTTTATGTTTGTTTGTTGGTTAGTTGGGGTTTTTGCTGGGTTTTGTTTTTGTTTTGGTTTGGGTTTTGTGGATTTTTTTTTGTTATCTTTTGATATAATAATGTTAACTACCTCTGTGAAGGACAGCTCTATAGGAACAAAAAGTCTGAAGTTGATATAAAGCCCATTCCAAAGGAGTCATCAAGTTCAGTTTGCTACAACTGTATTTATTTTCTCCTAAATTTATCAAATTCTGTTGAAAACTAAATTAGATTTTCTTTTTAATGTCACTACTTAGAATATGCATAGTAGACGAACAGTTGTCATGCATTTTTCCTGGGCTTAAATAATTGTGATTATGTAAAAGCAATGACCTAGTGGTAATACATCCATTAAGTATTGTACTTTTAATCAACCATTGCCTAGTTGTTAGATTTCAGAAATATAAAGCTAAGAGGAGAAAAAATTAATTGGTTGCAGTGTTCGTAGATTGGTTAGTGTGGATATTCTCCAGAATTAGGGAATTATTTTAATGTTTTATTTAACAGAGATGATAGTTCAACTTAATTGTTACAGAAACAAGGTCTTTTGAAAGTGTATTGGAGGGGTAATTAATTAATGCAAGACATGATTTTTCAAAAAATATTATTGTTTATTAATTTTCAATATTCAGAAGTCTCACACACACACCCCCTACACCCCAACCAGTAATTTCAATAATTAGGTTCTTCTGCAGTGGTCATGGGAACATTATACAGATGATAACATAAGATCTGGAAGTAACTAATATAAATATAAAAATATAAAAATACATAAAAATATAAATATAAAATAAAAATATAAACATTAACTCAGTTGAACNGATCAGACTGGCAGTTAGCCAAACTTGACTGTATTAGGTGAAGCCATAGGCTTGCTTTACCCATATTTGGGAAGAACATAGGCCTTGCATGAGGCAGGCACAAGCCAACTGTATGTATCTTGTTCACCAGGGGATCTAAACAGGAGCAAAACAAGTCTGGGCAAGCCAGAGTCCTTAGACTCAGTGGCTCCAGGTTCTTTGTCTTCTTTTCCCACGTTTTCTTCTCCACATAGCAGAAGGAGGGAGAGCAGAAAAACATGTCTGGGCAAACCAGGACATCTATAAGCCTATTTTGACCTATTCAGGCCTACCACGACAAAAAGGAATGGAAAAGTGAGACCAAATATTCCCATTCCCAGTCATGATTTTTAGTATGCATTTAAATACAGAAATGTGGAACATAACAGGAAAGCACACCTGAGAATGTTTTATCTCTTAAGATCAAAATCCTGTAGTGCAGAAAGGTGGATTTTGATTTTGTTGTAGTGAAATATCCCATAAGTGAATCACTTGATGAGGAAGAGGCCTTGTTTAACTTGTGTAGTGGCTTGGATTTGGACCCCACAAATTGAAATTTACCAGCTTCAAACCATCATAACTTGTATACCTAGAACTCCATGGTTACTTAGAACTCCATGGTTACATTCTCTACCTGCAGTCGTACAAAATATTAGGAAAAAATGAAAAGATATATGTCATAGTCTTTATTTTTAAGAAAAATAAAACCCATTATCTTCTATTCTAGCTGAAGTAGTTTTTGGGTTTTTTGTTGTTAGTTTTTTTTTTTTTTTCTTTCTTTCTTTCTTTATAGCTATAATCTATTCAGGTAAAGAGGTTTGACCTTTTCCTCTACCCATATGTGTGGAATCTTGAGTATAATCTTTCAATATTTTTATTGCAAAATACATGAAGAATTGTATCTTCTGCTTCATATAAGCAAATTATCAGAATTGTAAATACATGGGTAATGTTCAAATGAATAGAGAGAGTCTGTTCTCATACTGAGGGCCAGATTTTCCTCTGATAGAGGTGGTCATTAGTGCAAAGAGATCTGCACCTTATCGGATCTGCTGTTCCAATCACATCTTTGAAGATTTTTTTTCACACAATTACAGAATTTTAGGGTTTGGAAAGGACCTTGAAAGATCATCTAGTCCAGCCCTCCTGCCAGAGCAAGATCACCTATACCAGATCACAGAGGGACACATCCAAGCAGCCCTTGAATATCTCCAGAGAGGGAGACTCCACAGCCCCCCTGGGCAGCTTCTTCCAGTGTTCCATCATCCCATCAGTGGAAACATTTTTCTTATGTTCATGTGGAACCTCCTATCCTCCAGCTTGCACCCACTGCCCCTTGCCCTATCACTGGACCTCACTGAGAAGAGCCTGGCTCCATCATCCTGACACTTGTCCTTTACATCTTTAAAAATGTTAATGAGGTCACCCCTCAGGCTCCTCTTCTGCAAGCTAAAGAGCTCCAGCTCCCTCAACCTTTCCTCATAAGGATAATGTTCCACTCATTTAATCATTTTTATGGCTCTGCACTGGACTTTCAGTCAGTTCCCTGAGGTCCTTCTTGAACTGAAGGGCCCAGAACTGGATGCAGTATTCAAGATGTGACCTCACCAGGGCAAGTAGAGGTGGAGGAAAACCTCTCTTGATCTACTAACTACACCCCATCTAATACATGCCCCAGAATGCCGTTGGCCTTTTTGGTCACAGGAGCACATTTTGTGTTTTTTGTTTTATTTTTTGTTGTGTGTGTTTGTTTGCTTTGCTTTATGGTTTTGTGGATGTTTGTTGTTTTGTTTTATTTGTTTGTTTGGTGGTGGTTGTTGTTGTTTTTGAAGGAGGAATTTTCCAAGGCTGTTGAGAGTGCTTGGGGCATAAAGAAGGAAACATGATTTTAACTAGGTTTGAGTCCAGGATGCTCACAGCACATTATTACGTGAGAAAGGGATTTGCAGGAATGCGAGTTCTTAATTGTGCAGTCTGAAACATGCAGGCAGGAGTCAGAAAACTTTGAAGTTCAAGCCAATTCTGTACTTCATGTTTGCTGAGCTTTTATCTCCATGCAACAGCTATCTGAGGACATTTGTCATATATGCTTTTGATTCAAGCAGTGGCATTATTTTGAAATGTCATTGCTGCCTGATTAGCTTATTTAGTCATGCATTCTGGCAAGGCGAACAGTCCAATACACAAAAATTATCTGTTACAAAACCTTTTCAGAGGTGTTCAGTCCTTACAAATTAAAACCATGTAGACTGCAAATATTCTTCATAGAATCATGGAATGGTCTGAGTTGAAAGGGACCTCCAAAAGCCATCTAGTCAAACCCCCTCTGCAGTCAGCAGGGGCATCCTCAGCTTGATCAGGCTGCCCAGAGCCCTGTGGAGCCTCACCTTGAATATCTCCAGGGATGGGGTCCCAACCACCTCCCTGGGCAACCTGTTCCAGTGCTCCACCACTCTCATAGTAAAGAACTTATTCCTAACATCCAATCTAAATCTGCTCGTCTCTATTTTGAAGCAGGGGCATCCTCAACTAGATCAGGTCATTCAAGCCCTCACCTCAAATATCTCCAGGGATGGGAGATTATTATGTTCTGAGGCTGGAAGAAAAGCTTTGTGTTGCGGGTTAACCAGCATCATCCAATATCTAGGTGGCTTAAAGATTTCGTGAAGATAATTTTCCAGAGTTTCAATGCAGAAGTATGTAAAGAGTTCCCAAGGATGTAAGCTGATGTAAGCTTGCAATTTACTCTGAGAACAGGAGGCAATTGAGAGCTACATCCTTGTTAATATAAAAAGATAAACATTGTCATCAATCTGCTATGAAAAATACCAAATCTGCATCCAGGTGCTCAGCTACTAAATGAAAAGATGCACTGCATGTTATTTTTTCAGATGCTTCCATCATGCAAATATTACACTATTATATTTATACAAAGTTCACTAACATTTCAAGGGAAGATTTTCCTTTTCTTCCTTAGCTGTTATAAAACTTGTTAGGGTGTGCTTACTAGTAGGCACTCTGTAAAGGCACCATGTTATGCTGAACCAGCAGAGATTAAACTGAATGAGAACACACTTGCTATAAATTCAACAGGGCTCATTTTCCAAAGTGACTGCTTTATGCATCTGCAAATAGAAAGAAATAGAGCATCAAGCTCTTAATTCTTTCTACACAAAAAACTGAAGTACCGAGTGTCTTCAATTAAGATCTTCAAAGCAATATTATTTTTATGAGGTACTAGAACAGCATGCAATGCTCAGAAAAGACTCTGTAGATTTTTCATATTATGCACCTTCAGTAAAAAAAAAAGAACTGCCATTTTTTCAAAATATTGTGGTACAAATCACTAGATTGCAATGTTCTGTAAGCTTTTGTATTAGTGATTGTGTGGAGATAGACCACTATATAAATTTCAGTGGTGCATATAAAATCGGTTTCTGCAGCTTGTTTATTCAGTATTCAAACCATTTCCAGTGCAAGTCACTAATAATAATGCTACTGACAGGAAAGGAACTTCAGCACTAGATTGTACATCACTTGCTGATAGCACATAAATTGATTGAATTTAAAGGCAGTAATAGGCCTAGTGGCAGTTATGTGTTTTAAAACTATCCCAAATAGGCAGGTACTTCAAAACCAAGTACCATCTCATGAAAACAAAACAAAAAAACCCCAAACAAACAAACAAACAAAAAAAAGAAAACAGATTTTGTTCCATACATGCTACAGACTTGGGGATGTGTGGTTAGAAAGCTGCAACATGGAGAGGGACCTCGGTTTATTGCTTGCTAGTCAACTGAACATGAGTCAGTAGCATGTCCAAGTGGTCAAGAAAGCCAATGGCATCCTGGCTTGTATTAGAGACACTTTGGCCAGCAGGAACAGAGAGGTGATCATCCCCCTGTGCTCAGCACTGGTGAGGCCGCACCTTGAGTATTGTGTTCAGTTCTGGCCCCTCACTATAGAAAGGACATTGAGGTGCTGGAGTATGCCCAGAGAAGGCAACAATGCTCATGAAGGCACTGGAGCACCTGATCTACAAGAAGCATCTGCAGGGGCTGAGGCAGTTCAGTCTAGAGAATAGGTGGCTGAGGGGAGACCTGGTACTTCACATAATATTAAATGTAGTATATAATAATGTATTTAATAATTTATATAACATATATTATTAATTTAACAGTTATAATTTAACATCTAATATAAAATTCCATGTGTACCTCAGAAAAAGTCATAATGGCACTTAATATAATATAAAATTTAATATATAATAACATTTAATATTTTATATAATATATATACTATTAATAGAATAGTAATAATATATAACATACCATTCTATGTATTTTTTGACTCTCTTTAAATCACAGTCTAATAGAGGGATAGACTATCTTCTATAGAATATAGGTAACAGCCACAAAAAGTAGTGATTCTGCACTGTAGGAAAACAAAACTTCAGTTTGATAGTTACAGTTCATTGTAACATTAATATATGGTAATTTTCCGCTATCTAAAAAAACTCTGACTATCAAAAGAGTTATACTTAATGCTTTTTTACCCATTAACAATGAGTCACATATAGAAGTCTTCTGCCAGGAAGATTGGTTGAATAAATAGAAACTAATATTATTAAAACATGTGTGTGTGTGTGTGAATGGCATATTTATGTTCTGGGAGAAGTTGTTGCAGATTTATATTAATAAGAACTTAAACATTTATCTGTCAAGAAAAATGTAGCAAGTAGTTCTTTATGGCTGCTTTACTGTGTGTACTACTTTTATACTTTTATGTCTATTTATTGTATTTTCTTTAAGTTGAGTAATATTATTGCACTTCCACTTGGAAAATAAGGAAGAACGAACCACATGTTTCATATTGCAGTCTTAATATGTTGTTTTTCCAAAGCTACAGAGTATAAAATTTATGCAATCAATACTATTTTATTAGAAAGAAAATATATTGGAAAATGTAGTTAGTTGTGTAGATGTTAGTTTCGTGCTGCCTTTTCTACCCTACTGGAATATTCTGACTCAGAATCCTCATTCTGGAAGGGGAAATTGGTTATAAAAATAGTATTTTGTCATAGCCAGAGTGAAGAGAGAAAGGATAGAGCAGGGAATCACCTGTACTGTAGGTCTGAAATGCCAAGAAAATACACATGTCAAAGCATATCAAGATCTGGGGGCACTAGATATCATAGAATCATAGATATCATAGAATTGACAGGATTGTAAGGAATCTCAAGGATCATCTAGTTCTACCCCCTCTGCCAAGGGCAAGGATACCTCATACTAGATCAGGTTGCTCAGAGCCTTGTCCAGCCTGGCCTTAAAAACTTCAAGGGATGGGCTTCTACCACCTCTCTGGCAACCTGTTCCAGTATCTCACTACCTTCATGGTGAAGGACTTCTTCCTAACATCCGATCTGAATCTACCTATTTTTAGTTTTGCTCCATTCCCCCAAGTCCTACCACTACCTGACATCCTAAAATGTCCCTTACCACCTTTCTTGTAGGCCCCTTTAAGATACTGGAAGGCCACAATAAGGTCACCTCAGAGCCTTCTCTTCTCTAGACTTAACAATCCCAGCTCTGTCTGTCCATAGGAGAGGTACTCCAGCCATCTGATCATCCTTGTGGCCATTCTCTAGACACACTCCAGCACATTCATATCCTTCCTGTAATAGGGACTCCAGAAGGGACACAGTACTCCAGGTGGGGTCTCACCAGAGTGGAGTAGAAGGGGAGAATTACCTCCCTCAACCTGCTGCCCATGCTTCTTTTGATGCAGCCCAGAACACCATTGGGTCTCTGGGCTGCAACATGACAGCTCATCTTGAGCTTCTTGTCTACTGGTACCCCTAAGTCCCTTTCCTCAGGGCTACTCTCAAGCCAGTCACTGCCCAGCGCATATCGGCGCTTGGAATTGGCTTGACCCTTTCAAGACTTTCAAAGTTTTGTCTTCAGTGTCTTATATTCTCAGGCCTGGTGGAAGATCTTCCCGGCTCATAGGATAGAATTTGGAAGTCTGCTACAGCTGCACTTTAGGGTGTGTTGACATAAAATGTCAAATGCTAAAATCCTAGAGGCTTGGTTGAGCGTGGAGCTTCCTTGCAGAGATAATAAAAATCCAGTATCAAGGTTTCTAACTCACTGAAGCATCTGAAGCTCCCAGCCTCTGGGTTTAGTTAAATCTGTTTGCATTTGAAAGTCTTCTGTCACTAAAAGTTGCAGTTTCATGGCATCATGAAAATTACTGTAGGAAGTAACTTTATTTTTCTCTTTATCAGTTCCCTGAAGTTGTTTACAATTACAGCTGACCTGTAAACAATTAAGAAGCATTTTAAAGTAAAGATAGGACCTTTGTAGGTCCATAGATTTGCAGCCCATCTAAATGCTAGAAAATGTTAGTAATATAAAGCAACAACATTTCATAATGTTTATCTCCTGTGAGAAAATCCTGTAGTTGCTGTGAGGCAAGTATTTTTTCTCGATTTGTTGGGCTTTACAAATTCTACGCAGAATCCAACAGAAGCTGAGCAATGCCAAGTTGGCAGTGGCTGCAGTATTAGCTACAAGAAGGCTTAAGGAAGAGACTGTTAACATTTCCTCCTACAGACTCTAAATAGCTATGAGACATGAACAGAGCTTTGTATAAAAATGTGCTCTCATCCAGCAAGTAAAGAAGATCAATTTTGAATTCATGCTATGGTGTATCATGACAGTGATCTACTCCACCAGAGTTTTGTTTTTTCTTTTTTTTTTTTTTTTTTTTTTTTTTGAATTGCAGCAGAATATAGTCTCAGTCTGCTCTTTTTTTAGTGTTAATCATTCCAACTGATTAAAGCAGTTTCAAGCAGAAAGAGAAAGATTACTTAAAGAAGTATATCTTGTCTCTCCTCTCTCACAAAACAGAGACAGGTACACTAAAGTAATACCTGAGAAAATGCAGATATTTTGGGACAGTGAAGTACTTTAGGCTGAGAGCACTGGATCATTATTCCACTGCATTATTTCATTTTAAGGATAACTCAAATTTGAAGTCTGACATGAGCAAAAATGCTGCTGCTTCTGGACAAGTGAACATAAATCCATGTATCAGTGCTGTTTCTCCTATTTCTTTTTAAGCAATCCGATCTCTTTATGATGAATGCTTTTGTTTTCCTCCACTTGCCCAGTAGACTGGCTGTTAAAGATTACCATGGAACATCATCTGATTTTAAATAGGATACAAGATATTCATCTGTGAAAATAAGCCAGTGTAGCGTCACTGTGCAAGGTCATACATTCAATCTCTTTCTATGATGTCTCCCAGAAAAAAAAAACTGTGTTATATGCAGAAAGTGGGGTGCTTCAAAGCCTACAGGAAATACTTATCATAACAACTGTAGATTGGATCTCAGGAAGAAATTCTTCACTGGGAAGGTGGCAAGACTCTCAAATGGATTGTCCAGAGGGGTTGTAGATGCCCTCTTCCTGAAGATGTTCAAGACCAGGTTGGATCGTGACTTGAATAACCTGGTGTAGTTGAGAGGCACCCCTGCCCATGGCAGGGAGCTTGGATTAAATGATCTCTAAGATCTCTTCCAGCCTAAACCATGCTGATTCTATGCTTCTATGATCCTATGGTTCTATGATTCTATGATTCTGTGCTACATCTACCTGAGAGAAAATAGATTTTACAAGATAAAATCTCAAATATTAGTCTTAATAGTTACTGAAGAATTATAAAAAATCATGGAAGACAGGGAAATTGGAGATTTTTTTTTTTTTTGGCTGTGTATAATATACATTTTTGAACAATACAAGGCTCTTTCTGCTAGGGTATTTCAACTACTGTGTAACAACAAATATTTCATTCCTATCGGAAAACATTTCATAATACTTTTCTTAACATTAGAGAGGGAGATCTCTTGTGAGGTCTTTCTCAATATGGAGGTACTCAGTTTGGGTGCTGGCATGTTCTCAGCAGATGATTTGTGAAGTTTTGTGTCAAAAGAAGTTTAGCTACCAGTTTGATTTGTATCAAAATAATTTTATGTGTAGTCCATCTGCTTCTGCTCATTAGGAGAAACAAATTTTCCTTCTTTTGAAGATAGTTATTCTGAGAAATATATTGCAGCAAGAAGACTTTTCTGAAGCGAAGCTTCTCTAATGAGCTTCTAATGCAATATTTAGAATTTATTTTTTATTCAACTTACTCAAAGCTATTCTTTAGTCTTACAACAGTAAACATAACTTCTGTTTTCTTCACGAGAAAGCAAAAGGCACTGGGAAATCTACTTGTGACCTTTCAAACTCTAAATGATTAAATTTTGTAAGACTTCTGAAGATAAATAGAAGAAAAAACCACTTTTTTCTTTTTCTGCCTCTCCAAAGAGTGCTCCCCAAGTCCTTCACAATTCAACTACTACAGTGATAATTTTCAGCACATTTTTCTTCCGTAGTCTGGAAGTCATTCATTGTTGGAGCTTTTTATTTTCTGTTCCTTTCACTTAGGCTTTCATACTCAATATTAATAGCGATTCCAACTCATATAGTTTCACTTTTCGACACTTTTCATTAATCTTTAACACATTTACAAGTCATTGACTGGTATTGGCATTTATTCTGGGAACTCTAGGTAGGCTTCTGAGACACTGGGTATCTGAGACTGGGATACCTCTTCAGAATAATGTATGTGTCTTTAGGGGCTGACACAAGTACACACAGCTCTAATATGATCAGAATTTCATTATCATAAATGGACACCTGATAAATAAAATCAGTGAATTTAAGGGGCAATTCCTCTCCCTCTAAAGTGGCCACACCGAGTAGTGAAGTGAGTGTCTGCCACAGTTCACTGCCTATTTTGACTAGGAGTAAGACTTTTTTGTGTAGCCATCCGTTGTCACTAGAGGTGTGCAGGGATATCTGAGCTATACTGATGCCAGCTTGTGGCAGACAGCCTGCAGAGACTTGCAGCTCTCTGGGAGAAACAGGTGATGTCGTGGAGGGATACCTCTCATCTGGAAATGGATGCATATGCTTCACCAGTGGAATCAGATTACTGTTTAGGGTTTCTTGAGTACCAGTGTTTGATCTACTGGTTAGTGTTGCTACCTAATAATATCTGTTTGAAGGCTGTTTTGTCATTGAAGCTTCCGCCATTTTAGTTAAAAAAGGTTATTCCTTTTCAACTGAAGGAGGTTTGTGACCAGAATGAGTTGTGGGATTTTATGAGAAGCAAGCACTGCAGCATCTGTGAATACTAGTTTCTTAGCTTTGCATGATTTTATGTTCCTTACTTCATGTTAAAACTGAGGGGCTGACTTTACAGCCAATCTGGATTTTCTTTGAATACAACCACTGAGTTACTTGACTAGCTACTTGACTAGAGTATTTGGTACTTTGATTTTACTTTCTGTTCCAAAAGGTAAGAAATGAACTATTAATGAAGCCAAGTACATAAAACAGATGGAAAGTTTTCTAATGGACGCAGAAAGAAATGTCAGTTTTATTACAGTCAGCATTCAGTCAGATTATATTATTGAGATTTGTGTGCAGATAATGAGACCTGTAAATGTTACTTCCAAAGAAATGTAGGATTTACAGTGTTATCAGCTAAGTCAGGTGGCTCTGCGATGTGCTTTTTCTTGAATTGCCAGATTAGCAATTTGTCTACTGTGTTGTTGTCAGAAATTGCTAAAGTATAATTTTATGAATAGAGATTATTTGCTTCAGATGCATTCGCTTTCAGTTATTAAGGTCATATTATGTGTGGGCTTGTGTCTGTGTGGGTTTGTCCCTGCATGAGATTGTAGAAGAGGAGAAAAGCCCTTTAGTTATACCATTTTAAACCCAAATAAAGCTGTTTGGTGAGTGACAATAAGACATCACGCAACTGCCAGTGTTCCTAATTAATAGGCTTTACAGGTTTTGAAATATTCAGCAGTATGACTTATGCTTGTGGCTAAAAATGGATTCTAATGATCTGTGTAGTGTTACAATACAGATAGCACATTGTCAAAAACTGTTATAAATGTGAAGTCTCATTTGTGCAAGACCTGAAAGGACAAATAAATACAGCTGTGATTCTCAAACAAGTGGTTATCCTCTCACTTACGTGTGCAGAAATCTAGCTGCAAATCGAAGTGTAACTATTTTCA
This sequence comes from Ramphastos sulfuratus, assembly GCA_013399055.1. Taxonomy (NCBI): domain Eukaryota; kingdom Metazoa; phylum Chordata; class Aves; order Piciformes; family Ramphastidae; genus Ramphastos; species Ramphastos sulfuratus. The sequence goes on from WBNM01007349.1 coordinate 42,395, forward strand.
CATGGTTGCATTTCACAGAATCACAGAACTTTTGAAGTTGGAAGGGACCTCCAGTTCTGCTCCCTTCATGAATGTCTTGAATAGGTTTAGAGAATTTTGTGCTTTGATTCTGCTTCCTCTTTCAAAAAGAGGGGGAATTGCTAAAGGAACCAAGTGAAACAGATGGAAACAGTTGGACATTTAACTTCAATGCTCTTTGAGAACTTTCTGTATAATCTTATCTTATATTTACTAGCTTATCAAACTTAGATCCAGCTCTCCTCCTACTGAAATTAATATCAATTCCTCATTTATTGTGATGGTTATAGGTTTCACAGTACTTTTTTCTGTTAATGATAGCTCTCTTGAAAATTAACCAATAACATTTGTTCTCTATAGGATTTTTTAGGCAAGTTAATTACAACTTTTTAATTGTACAGTTGCATAATCATACATGAAGTATAGGCATAAAACTGTGTATGCTAATAATACATTCATTCCTTAGACATTATGCAGTTCAGCTCTTGATATTATTCATCAATGTTATAATTCCCTGGAATCTGAGTGAGTCATAGGAGACAAACATATGCTAGCTCAAAGGTGCAACTATTTATCTGACATCTCATAATTCACAAATAAAGGCTCTACTTAACAGGAAAATACAGTGATTTAGGAAAAGGGGATTGAATAGGAAGATGTTGAATCAGAAGCAGAGAGGAAAACGTGACTCTAACTCAAGTTAGATTCTGTTTTAAAGTCTGTTCCCACTACTCTGGGAAACAGTGTTGAAAGCTTTACTGAATTCTAGGTAGACAACTTCAGAGTCAATGTAATAGCACAATTTCAATATATTCACTGGGATTTTTAGAACCAAAATATTCTCAAGCTTTGAGATATTGATACATATTTGAGAATGTGATATTTATCATGTCAGTATTTCAAGAATAGGATTTATTTGAAAGCAGCATTCTCCACTTCTCTAAATCCATGTTTGTCTGTCTTTAAATTTCATAAAACCTTGAAGAAGAAAGATCCAAATACCAGTCATGACGAAAAGATGAAGAGTTGGCAAGATACTATGTTTTGGCTATGTTGATTTGGGAGATTAAATGATAGCTGAGAGACAGAGATGGGTAAAGTCTGAAAGAATCAAAAATCTTGCTGAAATCAGGAACCTTACGAAGAAACAAAAATGATTAAGGAAGTTGAACATCTATATGAGGAAAGACTTGAGGGAACTGGGGCTTTTTAGCTTGGAGAGGAGGAGACTAAAGGGTGACCTCATTCATGTTTATAAATATGTAAGGGGTGAGTGCCAGCAGGATGTAGACAACCTGTTCTTGGCGACGCCCAGTGACAGGACAAGGGGCAGTGGGTGGAAGTTGAGGCATAGGAGGCTCCATGTGAACCTGGGGAAGAATATTTTCACTGTGAGCATGACAGAGCACTGAAACAGACTGCCCAGGGAGGCTGTGGAGTCTCCCTCTCAGGAGATACTCAAGAACCATCTGGATGCATTCCAGTGTGATCTGCTCTAGGTGATCCTGCTCTGGCAGGGGGACTGGACTAGATGATCTTTCAAAGGTCCCTTCCAGCCCCTGACATTCTATCATTCTATGTTTCTATGAACTTAATGAATAACATCTAGGTGGCAGTGTGGACAGGTCAAGATGGCAAACCTACAGGAATCTGAAGATTAAAAAAAAAGCTATATTGCAGAACTGGGAAACCTTGGATGTGGAAAAAGAATCCAGTGCAAACTACAGGAGCTGGTATGGGGAGCTGGAAGATAAGGGGAATCCCCTAGGAAGGGATTAGGCTTTAGATAGGGTCACAAATGTAATTTTTACCTGTCAATGAATATGACTCATCTCTCTAAAACCTCATATGTCTGACAACCTATTACAGGTATATTAGTCTAAAAGCAATAAGGGCTTTTAAATATTAAGTTAGATATCTGTGAGTTTGACTGACTGTCTTTCCTTCCTCTTAGGGAATTCCCTTGGTTGATCCATACAGATTTTTATCTAAATTTGTAACACAGTAGTAGTCTTGTGTTTACTAGAATTAATCTATCTCTATCTCTATCTCTCTGTCTTTACCAAAACCCCCTCACACCCTGAAAGAACAAGTAAACCACTTTCTATTAAGTCTTCAACATAATTAGACAGCAACAAATGCACGAGTTAGGGGACTTGTAAGAGTTAAGTGGAGAGTGTTTAGATAGCAAATAAAAGACAGCACTGATTAGTAGCAACTGTTACATGTATGAAAAAGACAGAAAATCACTTTATTGGAAAAGAAAAATTAAACAAGACTTGATTACCCTCTAAGTGTTATGAATATTTATCTTTTATGGAAAGAAGTCACCTACAATGCTTGCTGCTAATACTTAGTTGGTGCTTAGTTCTTGCACATTTGCCTGGACTGTATAAAAGAAAAGCTGCCTTTAAAAGCAGCGTTTTCAGAGAGGGCTCTTGCACTCTATGGAAACTGTCCTTAAAGATCTTCTAGTTCTGTTCTTCTCCCTTGTCTCTGAGGGACAGTTCCCCAGAAAGTCTTGCTGAGTAACTCCTTGAACAACTGGAAATTTCACTCTTTCCCTGACCCATATGCCTCAAGATTGAGAACTGAGAAGACATGATAACTGCAGTGCAGGCTGCTTCTAATCTTGACATCACTGATTAGCTCACGTGCATTGGTAACCCCTGATAGGCCTGTCTATTACTTGTCTTAAGAATTTCTCTTTTGTGCATTTCAGGAGTCCCCTGAGTTGCCTACAGCTCTCCATGCTTCTTTTCCAGCAGATGTCAGGGTTATTGAAGTCCCCAAGTAGGACAAGAGCCTGTGTTTGCAAAGCCTCCTGTAGCTCGAGTAAGAAGGCTTCACCATTAGGCTCCTCTTGATCAAGCAGCCTGTAGTAGACACCAACCACAAAGTTCCTTTTGTTGCTTCAGTCTCTAAATCTTATCCATAAGCTTTTGACCTTCTCATGTCTCTTCTTCAGGAACAGCTCTTCATTACCCATTTCTTGATGCAGATGGCAATTTCAGTACTTCAGGATTTTCTGTTACATCTAAAGCTTGTCTAGAAGTGTATAGAAAACAAACTTTTCACACAGCCTTCATCAATAAGACTGTGGAAGAGACAAAATCTTTGGAGAACTACCCTTGAGTTCGATGGGGCTTTATTTGTTATTTTACTATTACTTTTTAAAAAAAGTCTATAGTTTTACTAAACATTTCTAGCAAAAAATTAGTAGAAGTGTAGTAAAAAATGGTCTAAATTCAATATCTGACCTTTACATTCTGATTAGTAAAAGGACACCACAAGGATCCCATGGTAATGAGCCAATTCCAGCAGTTAAGGAATTGTGCTCCTTGCGCTGCTAGGATGTGAAAGGAGGAGTTCAGGTGAGGACAGAGTGAGAGCCTTTGTGCAGTAAAGCCACAACTGGCAGTTGCATGTCTAGTTCATTCTCTATATGGGAATTAAATGGAGAAAAAATATATTATAAATATTTTTGTAGTCTCATCCCTAAATATATGGTTGGCCAAATACAGAATTATTGCTACTTTCTGGATATTTTTCATCATATTTTAAACATGCAGTCTATTAACTCTGACAGAGTAACTGGGAAATATCTTTCCTGAATTTAGCTATCTAGAAGTTAGTTGTCTTCTCTAAGTACTACTCTACCGAGAGAAGATCTTATCAATGGCTATAAATATCTGAGGGGTGGGTGTCCAGTGGATGGGGCCAGTCTGTTTTCAGTGGCGTGCAGTAATAGACAAGGAGCAACAGATAGAAACTGGAACTTAAAAGATTTCACCTCAGCATGAGGAGAAACTTCTTTACAGTGAGGTGACAGTGCCCTGGAACAGGCTGTCCAGAGAGGTTGTGGAGTCTCCTTCTCTGGAGACTTTCAAAACCCACCTGCATGTATTTCTATGCAAACTATTCTAGGTGATCCTGCTTTGGCAGGTGGGTTGGACTTGATAATCACTGGAGGTCCCTTCCAACCTCTAACATTCTGTGATTCTGTGATTCCCTGAATTGAGCTATTTAGAAGTTCGTTGTCTACTCTTAAGTTACCTGTGCAGTCATATTTTTAAGTTATGGAGAGAGACTAGAACTTCCAAAAGGCAAATCCATTTAACTTGTTTTAGATACCTCCTCTATGCTTTCCTTGCCTCTTTGGTCCTCATGAACCAACTGGAATACTTAGAAAAGCAGGTTAGACTAAATGCTTAGCAAAATAGTTAACGTCAGACAAAGTGAACTAAGCTAGCAGCCTGAAAGTCTATTCTTATCTATCGTAGCTGAAATAATTTACTATTTTAATTTGAAACAGCACACTAGAAAAGTCTAAAAGGAGGGAAGACTCATCTGATTATTTCTTACAAATTTAGTAAAATCTGCACACATGTTTTTCTGTCTGCTATAGAATATATTTACTCTTGGGAATTCACTTTATTTACTGTGAAACATCCATTGCTCTGCAATTCTTCTAAGACATTCTTTGAAAAATCTGTAATTGGCAATATGTATTTGTAGTTATGTGCTTGTCATATTTTGTGGCTCAGTGCCTGTGTATGATCTAATGCATATGAATAAGGTTTGGGGGATTTTTATTTTCTTTTTGAGAACCTGTTTCTGTATCATTTTTCAAAAGCAAGAATTAGATGCTAGATAAACGCAACAGAGAAACTGAACATTTTTGGTATTTATCAATAGAAAGTTTTGTAGTGAAGTTCTGTTAATGTTTGGTTAACTTTTACTGGCAGGCATGTTATTTTTACCTCACTCAGCTCTTCTCTAATGAACTTCTGAAAATACAACTGCATTTTCACTCACACTACTATGTAACTAAGACGAAAAGTAGCATGGCTGACTGTGCTAGTTTCAGGCTAATTGGAATATTTTAATGAAAGAAATTAGATTATTGGTTGTGAAAAGAAAATAATGATGATGTGTATATCATTCATTGGTTAGCTGAGAGGAATAAAATGTCAAAGTATAAACAGTGTTCTCTCACTTCGTCCTGGGACATTGCCCTATTCATTCTCTGTCTGGTCTGTGTCACTGGGTCTAATCACTTCCTTTTAACCCTGATCTGCTCTGATATCTCACCTCTAATCTCAGCAACTAACATGTAAACTTTGCTGGCTGCTGCTGGGTTCTGCTTTGTTTTCTTTGTCAGTCTGAGACAGAGAGGGGAGAAAGAGTGGTATATCTTTGAGCTTTGTCCAGGAGGGAGTTTGGATTTCTGTATTATTTCTAATTTGTATGTAATTGTAGATACTTGTAAATACTTGTATATATTGTGCATATATGCTTATATGTGTACTTGATTCATAAGGAGGAAATCTTGCCTTTTCACTGCAGAGTCCTGCTCTAATTACTCCATAAGAACGGTTCCCTCAACAACAATGGCAAATATCCAATGGCTTTTATATAGTTACTCTCTGATATTATTCAGTGTAAGCAAGTTTACCACAATCTAGCCTTTAAAATGAGAATCCCTGACAGCACTTTACTTTTGTATCCTATTAAAAATAAAGTATAATATCACACCTTTCCCATTATGTAACAGAACAGTTCCAACTTTCACAAAAAAGCTAAAATAATAGTGTAAAGAATCATATATGCACAGAAGGAAGATAGAATGGCTTTAATCTAGAATTTGTGGTTAGTATTGGACCAGTGATTCATTCTTACTTCCTATCTTCTATATTTTTGTACTAGGGAAAATGATACATTGCTATTATAACTCTAACGGATTTTAACACCTATCCTAGAGGTACTACAGGTGTTTTATCCTGTCCCATTTATTAAACTATTTTGCATTTATCTCTCAAGTATCTTCTTTCAAAAGGAATGTCTGCTACATTTCTGCATCATATCCAGCATCAATCACTTTGATTAGGGTCTCACTCCACAATCTGAACAGCTTTTCTTCCATGGCAGCTCCATATGTTTGCTGCAGCTGTGGGCTTCCAGGCGGGATGTGTCTGTAGTCTGTTTAGAGGTTTTGTCTCTGTCAAAGAGGCAGGAAATTATTCCTCTCTGCTTTGATATGCCTTGAAATCAAGTGGCTTGAAATCTGTTAAGATAGTTAGAATGCAGTTGCCTATTAGAAACATACATGAAATTGCATCTGCCTTATATTTTCTTAATTGTGATTCTGGAAAGTGCACACTATCAAAGTCTGCTCTCATAGCACTTTTTGAATACCTTATTTTTGAATACCTCCCTCCCTAGAGGTGTTTTCCCTCCCTGGAGGTGTTCAAGGCCAGGTTGGACGAGGCCTTGAGTAACCTGTACTAGTGGGAGGTGTCCCTGCCTATGGCAGGGGTTTGGAACTAGATGATCCTTGAGGTCCCTTCCAACCTTACCATTCTATGATGCTATGATTCTATATCAAATAAGTTTGATATAGGAATATTACTCCTGGGAGATTTTTAACATGGCCCCTATAATAGAATACTAATGGCTGTTGTACTCTAGTTTCTTAATAGCTGTGAATACAAAACATACAGAGTTTTATTGGTATTATTATGATTTATGACTTGGGAAGTTATTTTTGTTCTGTTGATTAATGTTTAGTTACCTTGCACTAAGGTAATAAGTAGAACTACGTACCACAGTACACCATACTGTACAGTAGTAGTGCTATTACAGTACACTGATTGCAGTGTACTGTACCACCTAGGAGATTCATCTTTTTTTTTAGAAATAGTTTATATTTCCACAAAGAATGCTTTGAAGATCATCAAATCGCTATGGCTTTCCTAGGTCTAAGAAATGCAGAGAACTCAAGTTATTAAAATGTAGGAGATGCAAGGTCAGCAGATCNAAAGAGGCAGGAAATTATTCCTCTCTGCTTTGATATGCCTTGAAATCAAGTGGCTTGAAATCTGTTAAGATAGTTAGAATGCAGTTGCCTATTAGAAACATACATGAAATTGCATCTGCCTTATATTTTCTTAATTGTGATTCTGGAAAGTGCACACTATCAAAGTCTGCTCTCATAGCACTTTTTGAATACCTTATTTTTGAATACCTCCCTCCCTAGAGGTGTTTTCCCTCCCTGGAGGTGTTCAAGGCCAGGTTGGACGAGGCCTTGAGTAACCTGTACTAGTGGGAGGTGTCCCTGCCTATGGCAGGGGTTTGGAACTAGATGATCCTTGAGGTCCCTTCCAACCTTACCATTCTATGATGCTATGATTCTATATCAAATAAGTTTGATATAGGAATATTACTCCTGGGAGATTTTTAACATGGCCCCTATAATAGAATACTAATGGCTGTTGTACTCTAGTTTCTTAATAGCTGTGAATACAAAACATACAGAGTTTTATTGGTATTATTATGATTTATGACTTGGGAAGTTATTTTTGTTCTGTTGATTAATGTTTAGTTACCTTGCACTAAGGTAATAAGTAGAACTACGTACCACAGTACACCATACTGTACAGTAGTAGTGCTATTACAGTACACTGATTGCAGTGTACTGTACCACCTAGGAGATTCATCTTTTTTTTTAGAAATAGTTTATATTTCCACAAAGAATGCTTTGAAGATCATCAAATCGCTATGGCTTTCCTAGGTCTAAGAAATGCAGAGAACTCAAGTTATTAAAATGTAGGAGATGCAAGGTCAGCAGATCTGAAGAGGTGATTCTGTCACTCTGCTCTCATAAGACTGCACCTGGAGTACTGCATCCAGCTCTGGTGCACTCAACACAGGAAGGACATGGACCTCATGGAGAGGGTCCAGAGGAGGGCTACAAAAATGATCAGGGGGCTGGAACACCTCTGCTATGAGGAAAGGCTGAGGGAGCTGGGGTTCTTCAGCCTGCAGAAGAGAAGGCTTCAGGGAGGCCTAATAAGCAGCCTGCTGGTATTTGAAGGGGGGGGCTACAAGAAGGTTGCAGAGGAACTGTTTATGAAGGCCTGCAGCGATAGGATGAGGGGCAGTGGTTTGAAGTTACAGAAGAGTAGGTTTAGGTTGGATGTTAGGAACAGGTTCTTTACCTTGAGGATGGTTGAACACTGGAACAGGTTTCCCAGATAGGTGGTTGAGGCCCCAACCCTCGAGATATTCAAGATGAGGCTCGACAGGGCTCTGGGCAGCCTGATCCAGTTGAGGGTGCCCCTGCTGACTACAGTGGGGTTGGACTAGATAACCTTAGGAGATTCCTTCAAACCTGTGTGAGTCTAGAATTCTATCATTCTATGTGTGTGCATAGAACTCCACACCACTAAGGAGAGCTGAATTTGAATTTGTTTGTTTGTTTGTTTGGTTTGTTTCTTTTTTTTGTTTCTGATCACTGGCTAAGTCTGAGTAAGTATTGTAAGAACTTTATTAATCCTTAAAACACATGTGTTTGTTCACCAGCTAGGCATTGTTGTGTCACTTTTCATTGCATTTGATTAGCTGGCTGGTAAGATAAATATGCAATGGATCATTAAGTTTTGGTGACCAAGAACCCAATTTGGCATGTCTTAAACATGCTTTAACAAAAAACATAATAGTGTACACATTAGGTGCATAGGTATTCTTGAAGGCTCTGTGAGACCACAAATGCAGGTTGACAATTAACGTCTGCCAGGGAGAAGTGAATGTAATGTACTCACTGCACTAAAGAAGATAAAATTGACTTCACAGAATCATATCATTAAAAGCCTGACTTAGCACTGAAAGTCTGAAAACTTACCTTTCAAGTGTGATTTCAGGGTGACATCTTGAATGTTTAGAGCATTTTTTTGAACAAGCTGGAATATGTTTTAGTAACTAAATTTGCAGGTGCACATATTTAGCTCTATAAAAGATATAAAACTTAGTTGTGCTCTCTGTTCCTCAGCTATCCCTTTACAGAATCACATAATGTTAGGGACTGGAAGGCACCTCAAAAGATCATCCAGTCAAACTCCACTGCCAGAGGAGGATCATCTAGCATAGGCCACACAGGCACAAATTCAGGTGAGGAATTTGAATCAAACAAACAAAAATCTAAATTAAGATAGACAAGAGCAATGAGGCAAACTGCTTCCAGATTAGAAATCATATGTCCTAGTTTCAGAGATGGTGGTTATCATGAGAACTCCATAGGTCTTGAGCACTTGGATCCTGTATCACTTGATACAGTGTCTTGCTGATTTTTTATTTCATATGTTTAAATAAATTCTCAACAACAATAATGAATTCTTTCCTTTATGGCAGGGAATATCTGATTCCCTATTATTGATTCCATTCTCTTTAATATTCAGTGCAAAATCATTGGAGATTCATTGATAGAAGCATTAACATGTGCCCAAAAAGGAATTGCATCAGGGAGATTATATTTGCTAATAGATTTTTTTTCTTATATGCTAAATTATATTCTTTCTCTATGAATCTTAGTTAACATTGCCAACTCAGCATCTTTAACCTGATCATTTCATTTGCATGCTTTGCCCTTGTGATTGGATTACAGTTTGTTTTACTTTTACTGTTTATTATTATCAGCTCTCTGCATATGTAATTATCATTTATTACTGAACATTCAATTTACTTTGATCAATATTTCACTGTAAGGTCTTACACAAAGGGAATGATACACAAAAATATTTTTTCTGCTTGTGCAAGCCCTTCTGCAACCTCTTAGCTCAGCCTCGGCAACTTCAGAAAAAATTAATTTGCAAATGAGATATTAATACTGCAGTAATTACAGTCAGCTGAAAAACTTGAAAATAAGTTTCAGTTAACATCTCAACTGTTTATATAATCTGATGGTCACAGCACTTAGGAGCTGATTAAAGATGCCCAAATGGATTTTTCGCATCTCCTGTTTTGTTCTTCCCACACAACATATTAACAAATTCACCTCCATCCCTGGAAGGGTGATGGAGCAGCTTGTTTTGGAGGTACATAGATAAAACAAGGTTGTCAGGAGTAGCCAACGTGGATTTACTAAGGGGGAATCATGTTTGACTGATCTGATAGCCTTCTGTGATGATGTGACTGAATGGGTGGATGCAGATAAAGCAGTGGATGTTGTTGTCTTTCTTGACTTCAGTAAGGCTTTTGACACTGTCTCCTATAACATCCTTGTGAGAAAACTCAGGGATTGTGACTTAGAAGAGTAGACAGATCAAGAACTGGCTAAATAACCATACCCAGAGGGTTGTGATCAATAGTGCAGAGTCCTGTTGGNTACATAGATAAAACAAGGTTGTCAGGAGTAGCCAACGTGGATTTACTAAGGGGGAATCATGTTTGACTGATCTGATAGCCTTCTGTGATGATGTGACTGAATGGGTGGATGCAGATAAAGCAGTGGATGTTGTTGTCTTTCTTGACTTCAGTAAGGCTTTTGACACTGTCTCCTATAACATCCTTGTGAGAAAACTCAGGGATTGTGACTTAGAAGAGTAGACAGATCAAGAACTGGCTAAATAACCATACCCAGAGGGTTGTGATCAATAGTGCAGAGTCCTGTTGGAGACCTGTTGCTACTGGTGTTCCTTTGGGGACAGTGCTCTGGGTCCACTGTTGTTTGACATATTCATTAATGGCCTAGATGAAGAGATGAAGTGCACCCTCAGCAAATTTGCTGATGATACAAAAGTGGAGGAGTGCCTGACACCCTGTCAGGCTATGAGACCTGACAGACTCTCCAGACAGACTGGGGAGTTGGGCAAAGATGAACCTAATGAAGTTCAACAAGGATAAGAGTGCTGCACCTGGGGAGGAACACTATCATGTACTGTACAGAGAAGGACCTTGGAATTCTGGCTGATAATAAGCTATCCATGGGACAGCAATATGACCTGGTGGCCAAGAAGGCCATTATATTAAGAGTGTGTCAAACAGGTTCTCCTCCCCCACAGCCCTAGTTAGACCACACTTGAAATACTGTGTACAGTTCTGGACAGGGAACTCTGCTGGCTAGATTTCAGTGGAATGCTATGAGGATGGTTAAGGGACTGATGCATCTATGTTATGAGGAAAGACTGAGAGACTTGGGGCTGTTTAGTCTGGAGAACAGAAGACTGAGATGGGACCATATCAAAGTCTACGAATATCTGAAGGGAGGCTGTCAGGAGGATGGAGCCACTCTCTTTTCAGTGATACCCAGTGTTAGGACAAGGGACAATGGATGTAAACTCAATCACAGGAAATTCCACCTTCACATGAGAAAAAACTTTTTCATTGTGAGGGTGGTGGAGCGCTGGAACAGGCTGCCCAGAGAGGTTGTGAAGTCTTCTTCTCGTGAGATCCTCAAAACCTGCCTGGATGCATTCCTGCATGACCTGCCCTAAGTGGTCCTGCTTTATGAGGCGGTTGGACTCTATGATCTCTGGAGGTCCCTTCCAACACCTAGCATTCTATGATTTGGTAAAATGGTTTTCAAAATTATCATTATAATCTAATATTAGATAATTTCAAACATAAAATAAAGACTCAAATTGGCTGTTGTTTTGTTTTTTGTTTTAGGTTTTTCTTTTTACAGACAATATTACTGAAAGAAACATATTTTTAAAGGAAATTAATTTAAAATATGCTATCAATTTTGAAAATTATAAAATAAAGAAATATAAAAATTAGATGTATTTTCCTCCCTCAACCTATGTTACTAATTAAAAAAAAAAAAAAGAAAATTGAAAAAAAGAAAAGTACAATTAGAATCTTAAAAATACTTCACATTTTCCAGATTACAGTCTTTAGAAACCTATTAATTCTTTCCCTGCAGCTTCTTAAACTTGGATTAGTATTTGACATGTCATGTGAACAAAACCCATTTTTATAGTTACTGGGGACTGTTGTTTAGAGGAAACTTTCAAAGAACTATTGGCAAGTATAACATTATAGAACATTATAAAAGTATAGAACATTATAAAAGTAAAGATAGAAAAAAAAAAGGTTAAGAACTTCTGTAGTTTGTCCCAGACAATTTGTTATAGAACAGTGATTAGTAGAAAGTCAGATGGTAGAAAAATGCAAATCAAATATATTTGATTCTATTAGAACTGTGATATTCATATTTGAGTAATCTTCATTTGAAAATTCAGAATCACTTGACAATTTTATTTGAAGTGGATGATTATCATATGAAGACATTGGACATTTAATCAGGAATCTGAAAAAAAAAAGTGCATTTATTTAGAACAAATTTAAAAATATCTTTTAAGTGATGCTAAAGGATCTACCTGAATTTAAATAGATAATTTATTTAATTTGTACATTAGAGTGACTTTAAGTTTAGTTGATGGAAATAGAAGAACTATAAAGGAGATAAAGGACTGGCTAAGTGAGAGTCTGCACAGGATTTATGTCATGAATTCTCTAGATAGGAATTAGTAATGACATTTTTGAAGGATAGTTTTTCAGATTCATCCTCAATATCTTGATTAATGACATTACTGACAGAATGAAAACTATACTACTGGGGACCTTGGTAACTGTGATGGTTTGTGAGTTCNGAACACTAAGGTAATTCATAGCTAATAATATTAAAAAAACAACCAAAACCAAAATCACATCTATCAGAAGTGGCAGTTCAGGTAACATCTGTAGCTGAATCAGTCTCTTATGGATGATAAAACAGCAAATACAATGTATCTCTTAAAACATCTGTTATGCTTTTAGACATTGGTAAAGCCCTATAAATAGAACCATGTATATTCTGGTCTCTGAAGCTAAAAAATAGATTAATTTTAAACAACAAGTTGCAGATATGGTGGGGAAAAAAATCTGACTAATTTGAAAACAAAATATTAAATAATAAATTAAAATCCTAAGATGTTCCAGGGCCGTGTCACTTGTCATGTTTCATACAGAAGCATTTGGTTAAAAAATCCTGAAAAATAAACTAAAATCTTGGACCAGTGCACTGAAGAGGAAAAGCAAAATACTTAAGGAGTGGCTACAAGGACAGAGCCACAGAGACAAAATAAGGGGCAGTTTTACAGGTTGGTCCACCAGGAGTTTTACCTCATCATAAGAAAATTTTACAGTAGGAAAAATCATTCACTAAAACAACCTCCCCGGGTATGTGGTGGAATCTCTATCAGGTATTTTCAGGAGATAGTTAGACATAGTGCTGTATTACTTCATTTAGGCTCCCTTTTCCACAAAAAAGTTGGAAGAAAAATAAATCAGTAGTGTGGTTAGTAGATCGAGAGAGGTTCTTTCCCTCTACTCTGCTCTGGTGAGGCCTCATCTGGAGTATTGTGTCCAGTTTTTGGCTCCCCAGCTCAAGAAGGACAGGGAGCTGCTTGAGAGAGTCCAGCACAGAGCCACAAAAATACTTAAGGAAATTGAACATCATCCTTATGAGGAGAGCCTGAGGGAGCTGGGGCTTTTTAGCTTGGAGAGGAGGAGACTAAAGGGTGACCTCATTCAGGTTTATAAAGATCTATGAAGTGAGTGCCAGGAGGATGGAGCCAGCCTCTTCTTGGTGATGCCCAGTGACAGGACAAGGGGAAATGGGTGGAAGTTGAGGCACAGGAGGTTCCATGTGAACCTGGGGAAGAATTTTTCCCCTGTGAGGGTGACAGAGCACTGGAACAGGCTGCTCCACAGGAGGCTGTGGAGTCTCCCTCTCTGGAGATATTCAAGAACCATCTGGATGTGTTCCTGTGTGATCTGCTGTAGGTGATCCTGCTCTGGCAGGGAGGCTGGACCAGATGAGCTTTCGTGGTCCCTTCCAGCCCCTGACATTCTATGATTCTATGAGTCTACGATTGCGTAATGGCTTTAAAAATTTGTCTGCATTCCAATTTCACATTCTGTTTTATACTAGGAACTGTATATAGACATCCATTGTACTATATGCTGCTTTCCACATAAACTGTTAGTTGTCTTCCCTTAAATCACATACTTCCAAGTCAAGATGAAGCTCATAGGAAATGACTGATGGACTTTTCTCTAAATCTTTGGCTTCCTGTATCACTACCTGAAAGCTCTTTCAGTTAAAGAACTTGACACTGACCAATATTTGGACAAACTGAGCCAATTACACGAAATCACAGAATGTTAGGGATTGGAAGAGACCTCAAATGATCATCTAGTCCAACTGCCCTGCCAAAGCAGGATCACATAAGGTAGGTCACACAGGAATACATCCAGGCAGGATTTGAATGTCTCTAGAGAAGGAGATTCCACAAACTCTCTGTGTGGCCCATTTCAGTGTTTTGTCATCCTCATAGTGAAAAAGTCTTTTTAAATAACCTAGTACAATATCAAAGAAATTTCTGAGCCTAATCAGTGAGTTGTGGCATTACTTTTTTTGTCTGTGTGGGGGGGTTTTTTTGGTTTTGTTTTGGTTTGGTTTTGGGTTTTTTTTTTCCCCAAGAATGTCTTTGTTTAGTACCATTTACTCAAAGTTCTGGAATAAACTGTTACCAGGCAAGTGAAGAAGAAGCAACTGAAATTCTTTTATGGACTTGATCTCATGATTATGTGTGATTAAGAAATTAATCTTTCTGGTCTGCTGTCTTCAGACAGCAGGCTGGTAGACTTGTAAGAGTTTGCTAAAAAACCTGTGAGATTAAGCAGCATTATTGTGTCGAGCCTTCTGTATCGACTGCTAATGAGTCACTGTCTACAAGAAACAAGCAAAAACAACTGTGAAAACTGGTACTAACTAGGGAAAGACATTTTGCAACATAATAACCAAAATCTTTTAACCTGAGGCAGCTAACCCTTGAGATCGCTTCTGTTCTGAAATTTGGAAATGCAGTGAAGAATATTTTGCACTCTCAAAATGTTAAGGAAAAGTTCATCTTAAACTTTTTCTAGTACAGGCAATAAACTGCTTGACAAAGGAAATGAGATGCTGCTTGCATTTCTGCAGCCACTAACAAACATGGATTTGTACAGTCATTGATTGGAAATACCATTTGTGCTACCTATAATTTTGTTACATTTACTTTCTGTGACAGACAAGTAAATGTCTTGCCTGAGGCTGCTGTGAATGGAAAAACCTTTTTCTGTATTTCAATTTGATCCATATTCTCTTGTTTTTCTTGTTTCTTAAAGTTCCTATTCCTCCTGTTGTAAACTGCAACTTTGCTGTAAGTGAGCATCTTAAATTACAAAATCATAGAATTGTCAGGGCTGGAAGGTATCTCAAGGATCATCTAGCTCCAACTCCCCTGCCATGGGCAGGGACACCTCACCCTAGATCAGGTAGCTCAGAACCTCATCCAGCCTGGCCCTAAAAAATTCCAGGGATGTGGCTTCCACCACCTCCCTGGGCAACCTCTTGCAGTATCTCGCCACCCTCATAGTGAAGAACTTCTTAACATCCAATCTGAATGTCTACCCACTTCCAGTTTTGCTCCATTCCCCCTAGTCCTACAGATACAGATATATCTGTAAGTGCACATTTATATACATTTAAAGAACCAGACACATCTCCTTTTATGGCTCTGTGTGACAGGTTGGTGACAGCAACTTAAATAGGAAAATAATATTCTTGATGTACAAAACACTATGTTCTGTTCTATGACCTCTACTGAGCCATTCTGTGATAAGCCATTTGTGTGACTGCAGGTGAAATGTTTGATCTCTCCATGAAGTATTTCCTCTGTATCTAAAAAGAGAGTACAGATTGCTTACTCCTCTTTTGTATACCATATTCAGGTCTCGGGACTAAAATGTTCAGTATAAGTAGAAGGATTACATTCACTATCGCTTCATTTATAATGAAAAGATACATAGTAGCAATTTCAAAGGTAGGTAATGCCTCTGTTAAAGCTTTTAGGAGATCAAGGTTTTCATCTGCATACTACCTAACCATTTTTCTAAATGTGAACATCCTACAATGTTCACATCATCACATAATACTTAAAAATAATAACAATGAAAATAGTCCCAGTGAGTTAAATACTTAGGAGAAAAGACCAAAAGTCAGCAAATGGATGATTTTTTTTTTTTTTTTCCGGGAATTTGACTTCAGTATCCATTACACTTTTAGCTTAAGAAAAAAAGTAACCTATTTTTATAGGCAACATGCAAGAGGCTTTGAAGGGATAAACTCCTTTATGCTTTCATTAAAAAAACAATGCTTAAAAAAAAAGTTGATATTTAAAACAATTATACCTGAAACTTGCTGTGTATCGTTCTCTACCTACTGAGAGACTTTTACAGACTTCACAAACTTTACAAAATGCTGTGGTACAGTACAGGGCAATAGTTGCACTTTGTTTCAAAGGTGAAAGCAAATATTCTACTGTTTTCAATGTTGGTGTTTTTTTTTTCTTTTCAGAAAACAATGTTAATCTGTGTCTATGTGTATGGGATGGGTGTCATCCTGTGGCTCGTAGGATGTAAACAGTAGTTCACTTTTTAGAATAACTTTACCCATAAATGCAGATAAAGTTTTAGTGTTTTGTCCTGCCAATACAGACCGGGGAATGAGGTGATAGAAAGCAGCCCTGTGGAAAAAGACTTGGGGATGCTGATGGACGAGGGGCTGGACCTGAGCAAACTGTGAGCTTGCAGCCCAGAAGGACAATGGCATCCTGGGCTGCATCAAAAGATGTGTTGCCAGCAGATGCATAGAGGTAATTCTGCCACTGTCCTTTGCTCTGGTGAGATCTCAGCTGACGTACTGTGTCCAGGTCTGGAGCCCTCAATATAGGAAGGACATGGACCTCATGGAGATGGTCCAGAGGAGGTCCATGAAAATGATCAGGGGATTGGAGCATCTCTGCTGCAAAGACAGGGTGAGGGAGCTGCGGTTGTTCAGCCTGTAGAAGAGAAGGCTCTAAGACGACCTCATAGCAACCTTCCAGTACCTGAAGGGTACTTGAAGGATGGAGAGAGACTGTTTACAAAGGCCTGTAGCAATACGACAAGTGGCAATGGCTTCAAACTATAGAAGAGCATATTTAAATTGGGTGTTAGGAACAGGTTCTTTACTATGAGGGGGGTGGAACAGGTTGCCCAGGGAGGTGGTTGCAGCCCCATCCCTGGAGATACTCAAGGCTCGACAGGGCTCTGGGCAACATGATCTACTTGAGGATGCCCCTGCTGACTGAAGAGGGACTTGGACTAGATGACCTTAGGAGGTCCCTTCCAATCCAGACCATTCTATGATTCCATGATTCAGCTGTTATGCTTACTGTAAACATACTTCTTTTATCATCTGAAATTGATTAGATGCAAGAACAAAAATACCTTTTCCCTTTGAAACAATTGCACCTGCTGCTTAGTTGGAACGGACAGTGTTATCTAAGGCTCTGGCATAAGAAAACATCAAACTCTTGCTATAGTGACAGACAGAGAGAAATAAGCAGGCATGAAAGAAAAATGTTTATTTTCAGTAGCTGGAGAAGGACTCAGTTATTTTTAGGCTGATGGCATTTAAAAATAGTGTTTAAACTTTTGAAGTTTCTTGAAGTTTGTATTTCACAAATTTAAGATGATACTTCTGTAATTAAAATGCTATTTAAAATGTTAGTTAAATTTCCAATTAATTTTAATAGTGACTAACAATGCCTGTTTAGATTTCTTTGCATATCTCACTAAGTATTTAATGTACTGTAAAGCACAGAATCCCTGTCTCATCTCCTCATTATGGAAATGCCAATAGGTAGAGCTCTTCGTGTCAGCAAATAGAACAAGTGTAGAGAAAGAAAGAAAAAAAAGAGAGGGAAAGAATACTATAAATAATTTTATATTTTTGCTTTTGGACATATTTCAGCTGGTTATGCAGGTCACTGAAATGCAAAGTGGCAGATACTGCTGTGCACTTTGAAGCATTTTGATTCTTACATGCCAGGCAGAATACTGCGACCAGTTGTGCTTGCAAGGGGAGTTAGGAAAATAGAAGGTAATTGCTTAGGGTGTCTCAGGAATAACACTTTTAATCTCGTGAAAACTGTTATGGACTACTTAGTGACCTACATACTTAAAGTGTCCATCACAGCTATCTTTCAGCTAGAAGCATTTACCTCAATGTGGTTTCTTTGAACAGCTTTTTCTGATGGACTCAAGAGAACCGCTGTGCCTCCTGTGAATTTAGATTGCATCTTGGCCTTTCTAGCTGCACAAACCCATGAAATCCATCCAGGAACCCATGAAATTTATCTTGACTTTGGATTTGGAGTGAGAATATGTAAACTGGTTATAAAATAATCCTGGTTTAGGTTTGGAATTGCATTAGGACTTGTCTACATAAAGGCAATCAGGAAAGTTAACCCAAATTGACTAAAGTTGTGAATTCAGAGAAACATAATTAAAGTAGATTAGTGGATTCACATCCTGAATAAATTAAATTAAACCAAATCAACCCTTTTTAATTCTGATCGAGAATGTCCAGGCAGGAGTTTAATGTAATTTCACTGTTCCTTTTTAAATGCAACTTCTGGTTGATCTTGATAGGTATCTATGAAAATGAGGCCTGCAAAGGTGCATATCTGTATGTGTGGATGAATTTACGCAGAATCTCAAAGAAATATAATAAAATTAGTAAAATACAACTCCATTCATTTACCGTTTACTTTTCAAGGACCATACTGATTAAATATTCAGACTCATAGACATGGTTAAGACAGAAGAGTTCCATATTCCTAAAAGTGCTAAGTCTCTAAGAATAATGAACTTCTAAGGTCAAAATGTATGTGGAAAACATTACTCACTTTTTTGTGTGGATCAATCTCATTAAGCTTCCTGCTGCCTTTAATAGCTATCTCAGTCCACAGAGGCAGCATGAATTCATGTGGAAAAACTTAAGGTAGCACCATATACAGTCAGAAAGACCCTCATAAATAAAATAAAGCTCAAACAATATGTCCTACATACACTGTTTCTTGCATAAGGCATAATCTGTCCTTAGTGCTGCAGCTACATCTTCTGGAACCCCTATTACAAGAGGGATGTGGACATGCTGGAGTGTGTCCAGAGAAGTGCCATGAGGATGCTCAGAGGGTTGGAGCTGCTCTGCTGTGAGGACAGACTGAAAGAGTTGGGGCTGTTCGGTCTGGAGAAGAGGAGGCTCCCAGGTGACCTTATTGTGGCCTTCCAGTATCTGAAGGGGGCCTTCAAAAAAGCTGGGGAGGGACTTTTTAGGCTATCAGGTAGTGACAGGACTAGGGGGAATGGAGCAAAGCTGGAGGTGGGGAGATTCAGACTGGACATGAGGAGGAAGTTCTTCACCATGAGGATTGTGAGACACTGGAATGGGTTGCCCAGGGAGGTGGTTGAGGCTGTGGAGGTTTTTAAGGCCAAGCTGGATGAGGCTCTAGCCAGCCTGATCTAGAGCAGGGTGCCTCTGCCCATGACAGGAGGGTTGGAACACTGACTGATTCTATGATTCTAAATGATCTGAGGAAAATCAGAGAGGATAAGGAGTTGAGCTATAAGGACAAAATAGACTTCAAGAGTGTTTATAGCCTCCTGCTCATTTTTAATTTCCTGATTCATTTGCAGTATATACTCCCATTTGAGCTTTTATTGCTGAAAATTTGCCTTTGTTGTGCAAATTGGAAGTCATATTTCCATCCCAATTGGAAGAAAGCATACCACAATTGTATTTTCTCAGTATGATTAATCCTTCATACTTATGTGATGGCATACACAAAATTCGTTATTGTAGTTTCTACTTTCCAAGTAAGATAAATTATTTCTGATAATAAGAATTAACTATTTAGGCAGACCACTTTTTCATCTAAAAAAAACGTATCAGAAAAAGCAAAGTTTATGTGCTGCATAGCTAAGTTAGTCATGGGGAGTTTAGAGTGAAACCAACTGCTTATTTTATAACATTTTATATTGATCTCAAAGCACAGAATCACAGAATGTTAGGGGTTGGAAGGGACCTTTAAAGATCATCCAGTCCAGCTCCCCTGCCAGAGCAGGATCACCTAGAGCAGGTCACACAGGAACATGTCCAGGCAGGTTTTGAATGTCTCCAGAGAAGGAGACTCCTTTTTACACTCTGATGCAGCAACTTGCAGCCATGAAATGATGCACCTGAGAAATCTATTTTGAATGATTGCAAATTTAAGGCAAAAGCCGGGAATATTTAATGTAAAAAAAGGAATATTGTCATATGCAAATTCATCAAGCACCAAAAACAGAGTGTGTGAAAGAAGGAACATTTTGATTCCTGGGCACAATGTTAATATGTTGTACAGCTGAATGACTTTATCATTAAAAATAACAGTAATGTGTAATGTAGAAAGTTTAATACTCAATAATGTGAAGAATGGGAAAGGTCAGATATCTAATTACTGAGCTTGTCACTGCCTAGAAGGATTCATAGAAGTGATATTGGTAAAATCTGTTTTGACATTGATTTTATGACTAATCCCAGTTTTTCTTTTTGTGTTTCTTGAGTTCTTAGTTGGGTAGTAGATCATATTTAGATTTCTTAAGACAACTGTAATCTCAGAATTTAGGGTTAAATGTCTGTTAAATAAAATAAATTTATTAATACTTTCCCTTTTAATAGCAGACAATAACATACAAATCAATTTCTAGCTTTTAGTCAGCGCAGTACAATTGCTTTAGAATTACAGAAACTGGACAAGAAAAATGTTAAGCTAAAATAAAATTCTGAAATTTCATCTGATAATTCTCATTAATGAAATTTTAAAATATCTGCCACACACTTCAGAAGTCATTCAATCTGATGCACTCTCATATCTCTCCTATTTCATCTATACTTTCGTATCTCTCATATTTCATCTGGTGTACTCTCATATATCTCTCATATTTAATCTGATGTACTCTCATATAAAATCTGGGTTTGTGTATGATGTGCTATCTAAAGAATGGTTAAACAATGACAGCAGCTATTTCTTTTTGAGTGTTTTAAGCGTTTGAGAAAATGTTAAGCACTTCAAATGATATTATTCAGTACAACACAGAAGAATTACTTTTCTCCTTTGCCCCATTCCCATTTTCACAAGCAGAAATGAAATTAAAGTTTAAAAGAGACCAAAACCAAAGGTTTAAAAGAGACCGAAATTATATCAAACCTTGCTGGCATACAGAGCCAGAAATTTTCCTAGATAGAAAAAACTAATAATTCCTTAGATTTCACAGAATACTAGGCTAAAATGAAGGCGTTGCAGCTAATGTCATATGTGCTCTGGTAGATGAGGGCAATGTAACAGCCCCTGTGAGACAATTGCTAGGTAAAATGATTTGTGACAGTTTTGTGGTTGCTACGTCTTACTAAACAAATTAGGCTGCAGCTACCCAAGGGATCTAGACAATCCAAAGGTAGTCATTTTTTCCCCCTGTTCTTCTCTTTCAGTTTTGACCAAAAAGTGTTCAGATGTACTCAGAGATCTGACAACTTATAAAGAGATTATGTTAGTGATTGGACTATAGCTCTTTTATTCATGCAAATGAAACCTAACCCATCTTTTAAAGCATTTTTTGTCTTTTAGCAAATAAAACCTCTTCCTTGATATCACTTTTAGCTGACTGTTTTTCTTCCAAATGTCAGATTTTTTTGATAAGTGAGAAAGCTTTTTTTGAGGCTTAAAGTTCTATCATTGTATATGAAGATGAACATTTTTATAAAGGTATAATCAGCTTATAAATAACTCTCCTTTTCTGAAAGATATACTGAGTCTTAATGTGAAGGTACTTGTAGTATACACTTGAATGTATTAAAATTATCACTTTAGGATACTGTATGAGGCAATATTCTTTTTGGTTGGAATTCCCTCATTTCAGTCATTACCTGCTCACCCTGCAGCTGTGCCTTGCAACCCACAGTAGTCTAATTCATTGTTTCATTCAGTTCTACTTTGGTCGCTGTTTACTTGAATCAGACACATTCCTTGTCTCACTTCCTTAGTTAATAGAATGTACTCAGCATGACTTACAAAGTCCTGTATCTTCTGACTGATAGGTGACCTGGTAGGTTTTAAAGTAGAAGTGAAACCTGGTTTGCTGAGCTGAACTGATAATACTTCAATTCCTTAAAAATCTGTATTTCTTAGTAACTGTATTTTATTTGTATGGCTTTATATAATTTATAAATGTATAATATGTAGACATGGATATTATCTAATATGCAGAATGAGCTGTTAATGCATGAGCAAATATGCATGTATTCCTTGTTAGGTATTTGAAAAGTATTCCTTCTCATTTTATGAGGCAACACTTGCAATAAGTGGCCTGATGCTGCCAATGCTAGTATTCCTGATGGCTCAGTAGAAGTGGTAATCCATAAGATATTGGATTAAACTACTGTTTATTGGAGCTATCATGAGGAAGAGAAAGAGGATAATAATTTATGACCCTTCAGATCCTGGGAGCTGGGAGCTGTGCAGCTTTGGGGCTGTACAGTCAGGGCATTACACGCTGTGCAAATCCTGTCCAGGAAGAGATTCAGGATGTTATGGTCTTTGGACTTTATAAATAAAGTTGTTTTAGGTATGCACACATCTGGGATAAAGACAAAGGTCTAATGTTGGCATCATCACCAGGTACCAAGAAGGAGAATGTGCAGACATGTCCTTCACAATTAGTCAAGTAAGTTTATCATCTATCCAACACCTGCTCAGGCTGACTGCTGGGTGAATCAACAGTCCTCTAGGTAGCTTCACTGTGTATACCTCTCTTCTAAGTGTGTTTGAGTCATTTACCATTCCAGAAGAGACTCAACACTAATAGTTTGTGTTAAGTTTATGGAAGTTTTGACTTTTTTCCCCTTACAGTGTCATAACAGATGTAATGCTGCAAGCAATGTATATATATATATATATATATATATAACCCTGAAATATGAGGGTTAATTTCCCTGAATGTCATTTGGAATGTCTTTTGCACTTAAAATTATGTATCGAGTGAGAAAAAAATTAAAAAATGAAATAGAGAGGATGAACATGTTTTTAATGCTTAATCAGCAAGATTAGATCTGCTTTTTATTCTGTTGTAGTATTATGTATTCGGCCTAACATTACAGGTCACAGGTTTCTGATCTGACTTCCTCCTTATCGCTGTTAGCAGCTAGTTAGCTGCAGTTTTCTATGAAGAGAAGTATTAGGTTTTATTTAGCCAGTTGATGTGAACACACATGTATGTATTTATGTATGTATGTATGCATACACGCATACACATTTCAACTCCATTTGAATGTAGAAGACTTTTAATACCTGGAGAACAGAAAAGATAACCCCACTTGACAAAAACCAAACCAAACCAAACTGAAAACAAACTCTTGAATCTGTGAACATTTTAGGGGAAGACTGAGGAGAAGGTGCCTGTTTGTTCACTCAAGTTCATATTCTGGTACCAGCACGGGCTGTAAGGTTCATATACCTTCAAATTGCAAATGCAGAATTCCTGCAGATGCAATACAAACACTTAAAAGTGGTAAAAATAGCATAAATTCTAGGAAGAAATGCAGGGTAGAATTCAGCTGAGAAAGCTGAAGAGATTCTTGTGTTGGGTGAAGAATGTAATTTGTGCAAACTGTGTTCTGTTTGAGGAGGAAAAAAGTATGACTTTGCCTCAGCACTTAACAGTTTGATTGCTGGCTGGGTGAGCAATGTTGATAGAGTTTGTAAGAGATTTATTTCTAGATCTGTTGAAACAGAAGTGGACATGTTGCCTGAGATCTGAGATCATAGAATCATAGAATCAGTCAGGGGTGGAAGGGGCCACAAGGATCATCTAGCTCCAACCCCCCTGCCATGGGCAGGGGCACCTCACACTAGGGCAGGCTGTCTAGAACCTCATCCAGCCTGGCCTTAATCACCTTCAGGGATGGGGCCTCAACCACCTCCCTGGGCAACCCATTCCAGTATCACACCAATCTCAGGCTGAAGAACTTCTTTCTAACATCCAGTCTGAATCTACCCATGTCTAACTGTGTTCCACTCCCTCTAGTCCTTTCACTACCTGACATCCTAAAAAGTCCCTCCCCAGCTTTCTTTGAGAACTGAAAGGCCACAATAAGGTCACCTTGGAGCCTTCTCCTCTCCAGACTGAACAGCTCCAAGTCCCTCAGTCTGTCCTCATAGGAGAGGTGCTTCAGCCCTCTGATCATCCTCATATCTGTGGTAAAAACAAAGCTATTGCCTTGCCCTTTAGAAAAGGTCAGGCACAATGTTTCCTGAGATATTGAGCAAACTTCCAGAGCAAGAAAAGGTGAAGGCAGTATTCAGAGGGAGCTTGGGATGCACAAGAAGCAGCAATATATCAGCATGGTTGTGTGACCAGGTTGAAGTAAAACAATGCAAAGAGGCATGAACACAATAGTCTGATGATGAACACTTCTGGCACTCTAGATTTCAAAAAAGCAGAAGATGGATAACCTATATTATCCAAATTAGAAGAAAGGAATTATTTTCAGGATTAAAATTATAGTTCCTCTATCCCAGTGGTAGAGGTCACCTGGCAAAAGATAAAGGGATACCTACACCACCCTCCGCCCCTGTTTTCTTGAAACACAAGGATGATGTTTCACTTTACTATTTGGTTGGTATTTTAGATGAGTTTTTTTAAGATCAGCATAGATCTTTCCCAGGGCACACATACACACTCCCATGTACATCACTGCTGATCGCTCCTATTTCATGCATCTTGGGCATACTTTAACTGATACTAAATGAGTGGGAACTGTGAGATTTACCAGTACTTTAATTGCTATTTCTCTGAGCTTGAAATGAACCAGCAACCAAGGAAATAGCTCTTCTACATGCCTTAAACAGTTGAATGCACTTTTATGTACTTTACCAAGCAAAGGGAAATTTTATTCCAGGCTTATGACTTTGCTGAACTGAGATGAATACCTATATTTTATATATCTGTATCTATATATGCGTGCGCACACACACACACACATATATATATAATGTTTTATCAAGAGTGAAAAGTTTTCTCCCTTGAAATCTATTCATATATTCCTTTCAGTTTTAGTAAGAATTACTGAAAACAAAGCAGCTGTCCAATTACTTTTTTTTTTTTTTTTGTTCCCTCAGTGCAAAGAGTTGATTATCAAATGTGAATTTCTACTGTGTTTTAGTTTTTGGCTAATTTAATTACTGGTGAATCCAGTTCTCTGTTTAATTTGATCCAATTTGAGTGATCCAAATTATTTGTATTAATAAATACAAGTACATTTCCACATTTGAATGCTGATCAATCTTTGGTAATCAAAGTAAGTGAGAGGATGATTCAGTCGGTGATTATGGAATGATGCTGGGGATGCTGATTGTAGGGAGGCATAGTCAATAGGGGTCCAAAGGTGATGAAGTGACAGACTTATTTCTAAGATATTACTGTTGGCACTGCACTGCTGTAGCAGTCTGCTGCAGTACAAGCTGTGGTGCTACCATGCACTCCACTAACCACAGGGCAGGAATCATCAAGAGCTTATTTTAATCAAACTGATGATTGAAACATAAAAGAAGGGCAAGGTCTGAGCTTGGGGAATCTACTTTATTCCATCTCACTATCTGTCGAAGACACTGATTGGCCAAAGCCATACTCTCATAGGTCAGCAGGGCCTTTTTGGTGGTGTCACACTCCTGGTTCTATAAACATTGCATTAAACCAAACAGTTTTATCTTCCCTGACCACATTACCTCCAGTACCTACTAGAGAAAAGCCCAATGAAAACACATAGAATTCAGAGGGCTTTCATTTTAATGTTTTTAAATGTATCAAAGAAATGACTAACAGTTTTGATAGTATGCATTATAAAATGCTAAATTTAAGTTAAAAATGTTTCATTATATCTTGATTCAACATTTTTCTATTAACAGTGTTTATTTTTTTCTTTATTCATTATCTTGCATTTGATCATTGTTTTTATTCAGTTTTGGAAATATTTTGGTGAGATTTTAAATAGAGTTTGATTTCTCAGTGATTTTTGAAAAGGGTAAGTGGTCTGCACCAGCCTTTCTTAATAAATTCTTTTGAAGAGTTTTCATGCAGATTATTCACTATAGAATGCTAAACTGCTGTATTTCTTCAACATCAGGCCCAGGCATACACTGAGACTTCATAACCATCCTACATCTCTTATGACTACAAATAATTACAAAACCAATTGCTACTGCCCATCAGAGTAGAAAAGAAAAGAATTCATCCAAAGATACACTAAAGAAGAGGTTAAGACACAACAAAGCAAAACCACTTTTAATAAACCTGACCAATAAAGCAGACAAAATGTGAAATGGAGAAGAAATTATGATATTAAAACTCACATGGTGAATTAGGGGGTGTATTAGAAGGGCTGTGGCTGGTAGGTCAAGAGATATTCTCCTCCCCCTCTATTCTGCCCTTGTGAGGGTGCATGTGGAGTACTGTGTCCAGTTCCGGGGCCCTCAGTTCAAGGAGGACTGCTTGAGACAGTCCAGCACAGAGCCACAAAGATGATTAAGGGAATGGAACATCTCTCTTATGAGGAGAGACTGAGGGAGCTGGGGCTCTGCTGCTTGGAGAAGAGGAGCCTGAGGTGTGACCTCGTTCCTATTGATAAATATATAAAGGGTGAGTGCCAAGAGGATGGAGCCAGGCTCTGCTCAGTGATGCGCAATGACAGGACAAGGGGCAATGGGTGGAAGCTGAGGCATAGGAAGTTTCATGTAAACATGAGGAAATCTTTTTTCCCTGTGAGGGTGACAGAACACTGGAACAGGCTGCCCAGGGGGCTTGTGGAATCTCCCTCTCTGGAGGTATTCAGAACCCACCTGGACACATTCCTGTGTGATCTAGTCTAGGTGATCCTGGATGAGCCTTTGTGGTCCCTTCCTGCCCCTGACATTCCTTGATTCTATGATTCTGTGATTCTGTGATTTAGATCTGATGATTTTGAGGTAATGATATAACATTGTTCATTTTTGCCCATTGTGAGTTGGAATGAGGTATTAAGGAAAATTAAGGAAATTTAGTCTCCATAAGAAATAGCTTTAAGTGACGCATAGTGGGGGAGTAGGCAGTTTAAGGTGGTTAGTCAGTTTGTATGTTGTGATTTCACTATTCTGTATTTCAAAAAAGCATGGAATGAAGACTTTAAAAGTAAACGAAGTAAATACTACTGCATGCAGGCCTTTTATGACTGTTAAATCCTTGCTGGTTTTAATATATATTATATATGCAAGAATCTTCTCAAACAGTGGGTTGTCTAAGGAACAAGCTGAGAGTAAAAACTGGTGCAGACCTGTACCAAGAAGAAACAAGCTGATAAGAAACTCTGTATCTTGGAATTCTAAAGTGGTGTATCAGGCTTTGGTTGGATTTTGAAAAGTAGCTCAGCTGCACAAAGGAGATTTTGGAAGACTAACAATGAAGATATTAGGCTTTTGGTGTGAAATTCTTAAAAAAAAAAAAAAGTGGAGGGAGTTTGTATGCTGAAAATAAGCTGGAAAGCTCTGTGCAGAACAGAGTTCTCATGAATAGTGAAATCACTATTCTCAGTTGGTCCTTTAAAATATAATTAAATAAATTTTCAATGGTGACTGCATTCTTTCATACAACCAAAATACTTTGGAAATAGTTCTCAGAAAGTAGCTCTTGCTGAAACTGCTGAAGTTTATGTCATATGTAAAATGCATCTGCAGAGGGAAAAGAAAAATAAAAAAGAGAGAGAAGAGAGAAAACAACCGAGTAAATGGAAAAATATCTGTGTGAAACTCTTCTGAATTTTAGTAACAGAAAATCCTTTTTTTTTTTTTTTTGGTTACAGTTTGAAGTAGTTGACTTCAGCTCTTTTAGGATAGACAACTTTGCCAGCCATTTTGATTAGGATGTTATAAATGTCTGTGGAACAAAAGAAGAGCTAAGAAGGTGAAATACTAGACTTCTAGTCTACCTGGACTTCAGCAAAGCCTTTGACACTGTCTGCCAGAACAAGCTCCTGGCAAAGCTGGCAACTTATGGCTTGGACAGATTGACTCTGATATGGGTAAAGAACTGGCTGGAGAGCCGGACCCAGAGAGTGGTGTGAATGGTG
>WBNM01007350.1:0-30847 GCA_013399055.1 Ramphastos sulfuratus
CTAATTACCCCTTCTGTGACAATTAAAGACAAGAAATAAAGCCATTAGGATTCTCCCTTCCCGGTAAACTGATGGCCAGATGGCTGTTTGAGTGAAACACCAAGGGTACATCTGAAACAAGCACAGCAGGAATGAGGCAGTAGAAAGTCCTCCAAGATGACAAGTCAGCAAG
The DNA here is from genome assembly GCA_013399055.1 of Ramphastos sulfuratus. NCBI lineage: Eukaryota > Metazoa > Chordata > Aves > Piciformes > Ramphastidae > Ramphastos > Ramphastos sulfuratus. The sequence goes on from WBNM01007350.1 coordinate 173, forward strand.
TGACAAGACTACAATCGAAGAATCTTTTTTCATGTCTTTTAAGTGTCATTTCACTTCTCCAAGATAAATGACTTGCAGTATTTACACGTATCCTAGAGAAGCACCTTAACCATTATACCACTCAACAAACAGGTCTCACTTCAGTCAAAAACTTTTGGTAATAGCTTCTTCCAATATCATGTACAGTTGGTTCTGAGCTTGGCTTCTGCACAAACAAGCCTTATCTACAGCATCACTTTTGTAAAGTTTGGGTTTTCTTTATTAAAAAAAAAAAAAAAAAAACCAGAACAGAAAACCATAAATCGAGTTAACTGGACTGAAATGACCAGTTATTTTAACCTCAAATCAAAAGCTTAAAAATTTTTAATGACCTAGACCAGAAGTGTAAATAAAGTTTCCTGTGTTCCACCTCAATTGTTTCCTTGTGTCACACATTATTTCCTTACGAGGAGAGTTTCATTTCTCAAACGAGTTAAAAATGCAGCACCCAATTAAAGGACAGTAGAAACTGAAGAGGAACCAGTAGTATTGAAGTTAAAGTTTACAGACCTTACCACTCTCCTTAAAACTTCAAGTAAACAACTACCTGTCACACACAGCTTTAAAACAGTATTGAACGTCTATTACTGACACTCTAAAGCAAAGATAAAATTTGCCTCACGCAATGCACTTTTTCTTTGGTCCTGTTACCTAAAGCTTTAAGAGGGAAAAAAAAAAAAGGACCAAAAAAAGACAATTATCGAATTCCCATTTCCAACTGAATTTGAATGGATAATCGAATGACAAAAAAACCAAAAACCAAATAACATTACTTCTAGTTTTAGAGGGAAATGGATTTTCAAAGCACTGTGGTATGGTCAGCTAAAAACTTCAAAAAATAAAAAAAAGTCAAAATTCATTAGCTCCTATTTTGTGATTGACTTATTTTTTCATAGCACAGTCCAAGTTCTCAAATTCCAATAGAGGAATCTTATCAACTCAGTACCTTTTTCTGCTGCTTTCTGCAAGGCTTCCTCAATTCTTGCCAGTTCTTTTTGTTTATTATCCTGCAAGTATTTTTCTTCCTTCTCTGCATCATATTTAACACCTGTAAACCAAGTTGAGATAGTTTTAATTCTGAATTTCAAGTCACATAAATGTATCCCCAAGCAATGCACACCATAGTAAGATTATGTTGCAGAACACCTTGTTTGCGATACAAGTTGTTCTAGGTTTAATTGCTGAAAGCTGCATCCAGCCTCTGAAATTGTTATTTTTACACAGTAATTTAGAAGGATCATTCCAACATTTAGTATTATTTCACAGAAGAATCTTTCCATGGAAATTTGGACCATTAAGCGTGGTCTGTGCAGTATAATGCAGGTTTCTAAGCCGCACATATATCTGACACTCTAGTTTTCTTACTATACCAGAGGTTCTGATTTCAGAGGGAAAAAAAACCAAACAAAAACCACCACACACAAAACCAAAACAGTTCCAGTGGAATTACTACTTTTGGTTGACACCAGTTAGAAGCTGATTATCTGTATTATGCAGCCACCAAAAGATCTAAACCATGCCAGAAAAGAAGATTCAAGATAAGAACGCTTCAGAGGAAACCTGACTGTTGAGTTGCAGTTGAAATGGATAGAGCCAAAGATTTCCATTAAAGCAATAGGTATAGTTATCTCCCACCATTCTTCCACTAACTTGCCTAGATTTATCTAGAAATTTCCCCGAGGGAAATTAAAAATGGCAGCTTACATAACTACTTGCTATTAGATCTTCATTTACATGGCACTCAGATATTTTTCTTTTCCTTTATTTGAGTCGACAAATTTACATACTTGCTCCAGGAACTATTAGAAGATACAAGCCTTCCAGAGTTGCAACAACTGCCTCTCCATAGAGATTCTTCCAAGGAATCTTCAGAGTGAGTTTATCTAGACAAAGCAGATTAAGAGTTACATCCACACAAAATCTACACTGCGCTTACTCCAAGCAACACTTCTACCACCCAAGAGTACTAGCCCTACACCTTCATGTCTAAACACCTTAGAAGGTGAGAAGAAAGCATATGGGCCTAACATTTTAACATTTTATGCAGACCCTGAAATGACAAAATACATACAGAGAAAACATAAGCCATAGATATAAGGAAGGAGATACAGCCTGAGTCAGAAGACTTCAGATCAAAACCTGAGATCGTGACTGAAGTTCAGCTTCACTAGGATGACTTTCGCTGGGAAGCAGGGAAGACGAAAATAGATTTGTCTCCAACAATTGTTTCATGTGGGGAAAAAAGCAATGGTGGGCACTAGGGAAAGGAATTCTTTAAAAAAAACAAAACAAAACAAAAAAAACCCACAACATCCCACCCCATGGTTCCTGAACCCTTGGCATGTTTGTCGTTGTTTCAGCAATCTTATTTAAATTCTTCAGATCCCTAATCTGTCCTTTGAAGAGCCACATATATTCTGCCTATATCAAACAGCTCCCTTAATCATGCACGAATCTGGGAAGAACCTCTCAGACATGTTCATCATAATAGCCTATGAAGTTACACAAACAGGATTTGCCGGAAAACATTTTATGATTCAGCTGTTTTAGTCACATTAGTCTTCTATGGTCATCTCAACACAGCAAATGTGAACATGGGATCACTTTAGAAAGCTTGATAAAAGAAATTCCAAGGCAAGACTGGCCTTAAGGCATTTTAACACTCTCAGAGACACAAAAAAAGCAAAATCAGATGCCACACACAGAACAACTTACCTATCTGACCAACCTTTATTCTAAAAGGTACATCCAGTTCACTCTGTAAAGACAAAAACGTATTAAACAGATCTATGTATTTTAAAGATAAAGCTGGGTTATACAGTAAAATTATTATCTTGGCTTCTGTTAAAACTGTTTTTTCCAAAGCTGAACTTCCAGACCAGAAATACTTCTTCATATGACACATATTTCATTAATTCACAATACTTATATCAACTCAGGAACTCATAAATATGGTTAGGCCTGTAGAAAGCCTTATGACAAAGCATTCACACACATAACTCTCTCCTGTAAGTATGAAAACACCTTGCTCCAATGGTTACTAAAAAGTAATACTGTATCTATACACAAGAATTTCATCTGCTACACAGATCTTTTTATAATAGCAATTAATATTTATGAACATACAAAAAGTCTCACTAATGATGCTGAAAAGTTATCTGCAAAGTGCCTGACAAACATCAAGAACAAGATAGGCTCATAAAGGTGAGGGACATGTGACAAGGGAATAATTACTACCATCAACTAAAACCTCATAGAGTACCTCCTCTTGATAGCGTACAGCAAAACCAGGAATATAACCACAGGGATACCAAGGATATAAAAATAGAGACTAAGTAAAGAGGAAGTAGCAGAAGCATCCTTTGTCTCATTTCATGCCCAAGTCTGATCAGTCACATACATGACTATGAATTTTTTAAGTCTGAACTGCTAGAAGCATAATCAACCTTGCTGTCACCATGATAAGGAAAGACATGGTAAAAAACAGGTAATACTTTCTTCCTTCATTTGTAACTGCCAGATTACAAAGATGTTTGTAGCTTAACAGAGTTATGATTACACAGTAGCACTCACAGTAGAAATTAAATCCTTTATGTTGTACTGGATGACCAAAATGGTAACAGAAACACAGAAATATCTTATCTAAAGTTTTACCATTTTAAGCTTTAAATACTGGAACAGGCCCCATAGGAATGCATGCATAAAACACTGGGAAATTTACTTCAAAATCTGTTGACAACTTGGATATTATTTTTCACTTCTGAAGGAACACACTTACCTTATCAACCACAGCCTATTTCTTTTTCCTGTTCCAGTAACATGAGCAGAATTAGAAGCAGTTAACCAAGGGCTTGTTTCCAATAATCAATCAAGCTGACATATTGTGCAACGCGAAACTACAGTAATACGTTATTCTATGATTTTTAGACCCATAACAATTTCAAAATTATTAGAATACTCACTAATGCATTCTCCTTTATCTGCAAATTGTCAAGTGCCACATTACCTGTTTAGGAAAAAAAAAAAGTACAGAATAACCAAGTTGAACTATTATGTAAACTGGAACAAGAAACACTACTACAACCCTTCAAAGTACACACGGTTAAAATCTGAAAACCTTACTCCAGTTACAGAATAGCACAATAAATCTGGAATCTTTTTGAGAATCATTAAACATTGGTTATTCAGGCAAAATTTCATGGTAGAAGAAATGACAGAAATATCACCCATTCAGATGTCTGCATGTTTCCACTCTACTAAATGCACTTATAATAAGAAGAAATCTTTCTTATTATTCACTTTCTTGTGAATGATAATTATAGTTCTTTCAAGGTAGGATAGACAAGGCAAACTGTACCTTGTTTTGGTTGATTTTTATACATCAGAAAAATTGTGAACCACAGAGCTACAAAAACACAGGCTTGTCTTCACAAGCACATTAATTTTTCCTGACAGAGGCAACACAAGAAGATTTCCAGAGGGAACTCTGGCACACAGAATTACACATGAGGAAAGCACAAACAATCTATCTTCCTGCTTTAATGTCAGAATTCTCAGAACTATCTTCCCTTTTTAAAAATTTATAAATTTTAAAATACTTCCTACCATGGCTAAAGTGAAAATAAGATGATGAGAAAAGCTTCATTCGATATATATACAGAGAGTATTAAAAGAGGTCAGCCTTCTCTAGACAATACTTAAACTGTTTTTTCCACATGCCTACCGCACAGATAACTGCAAAATTTGTTTCTATTTGCTGAGAGTAGCTACACCGTGCTATTGCACTATCACATCTGCTTAATTCACATTATTTACACCATGAAATCAGCAGGTGGAAGACAGGTCCCTCACATCAGCTGCTCTGCAACCAAAGCCTTCTCTCTTCCCGAGGCCGCCATGCACACTCCACTGTGCGGCTGACAGACCCAAGAACACATTCACGTTCCACGCACAGTATATTCTCAAGAAGGAGAAGAAAGAAAATGCTGTGTTTTTCTTTTTGACGATGGTTTCCTGTCTCAGAGCACAGGAACGCGTGCTCACGCCGTACCTCTGATTCTTGCACTATTCTGCCTCTTGGCACAATTGTCCCAGCTGGAAAGCTTTTCAAGTACCCAAACCCAGACGGGAGCCCCTAACTAGGCTCTTTCTCCCCACAAAACACGCTGCCCTTTAAGTGCACTGGAGTCTCACCCACTTTTCCCACAGGCTGACCCCGACTCTCACAGCCGCGGACACCCAGAGCCATCGGCCGCCACCTCGGGGAGCCGCAGACTCACAGAGCTACCCGACCGACCGCCCCTGGCGAGGAGGGAAGGAAGGAGGGAGGGAAGGAAGGAGGGAGGGAGGGAGGGAAGGAGGGAGGGAGGGAGGGAGGAACAGGGGGCCAGGGGACATGGGCACAGCGACCGACGGTCAATCGCGGGGAGTCATGGTCACGGACTGACTCACTGTCTCTCTCAAGGGACCGACGGCCCCTCAGAGAGGCAAAAGAGACAGAAGGATAAGGCCGCGACCACAGATTGACCGATCGTCTGTCACGGAGGGCCACGGCTCCGCGGCTCGTCCTCTCTTCACGACACCTCAATCTCACAGACCGACTGTCCCTCAGAGGGGACCGCGGTTTTACAGCCCACCAATCCCTCACGGGAGGACCACAGCCTACGACACACGCTCCCCGCCACAGTACGAGGAAGCGCCCGGCGACAGCCTCGCAGCGCTGCGGCGGAAAAGGGAAGGGGCTCCTTACCCCCCCAAATGCCCAGCTTGAGCTGAGACTTGTTCAGGTTCTCCACATAGTCGCCCAGGAAGCGGTTCAGGAGATCCGCCACGACCGACTCCAGCACCATAGCGGAGGCGGGCCCCACCGGACGCGAGCCGCGGCCCACCACCAGGGGAGGGGAAAACAGAGCAGAGGAGGGGGCGGCGGAGCGCGGCGTAAACCAGCGCCGGGAGCGGCCCCAGAAGTCAGGTGACAGAGGGGGGGCGTGGCGCGGCCCAGCGCCTGTCGGGCTGGCGGAGCGGCGCGGAGCTGAGCTGAGGGTGCGTTGGCTGAAAGGTTGCAGGGCCCGCCCGGTATCGTCCGCGCCGAGCATCAACTGCCCCGTGGGCCCGTTTCCCGAGGCTAAAACCCGGGCAGATGACCCGGGGTGGGCAAGCTGGCGCCGACTTAGAGCCGCGGCAGTGAACGGTGGGGAAGTGAAAGCGCTTCAGCAGGTGGCGCCCCCTGGCGGTGTGGTATGGTAGTTCCGCAGTACTGCAGGCGGGCGCGCAGCTTTCGGCGGGAATCGCCTGAGGCACGGTCTAGCATTCTGTGTGTGCAGGCGCTGGGCCTGGCTGCGGCAGTGCCCGCCGCCTGCACGGCTGGGATACGTGCGCGTGACGACTGTGGCCTCCAGAGTGGACACCTCTCTGCTGCTTCAGCTGGGATTAGGCGGAACTTGGGTTCATACGAAAACTCATTTCTCATAATCTACCTGTTCAAGTGACACAAAAACTCCTAAGAGGAAAGTAATGCAAGAACGTCGGTGGTAAAATGAAGATCTTTCAGAATTAATAGTACTGCAAGTAAGAGCATGCTACTCACGTCACACTTGTGATGTCATCACAAATTTTAAGTTTCTGGAGGACTATCTCAAAACATTCTTCATGGTAACGCACCTTGGACCTCAAAATTGCTCATTCAGTCTGAAAACACATCTCAAAGAAAGGAAATAAATACTACCAATACTACCACTTCAACATGGTCAGACTGAACGGGGTGAGACAAATACTGCTTTAAGCAGGATACAAATATATCGTGGAACTTTATGTGAGAGAATGTTACAAAATCACAAATAGTTTAAGGAAAATAATCAAGGAAAGGTCCATCAGCAACTGTTACCTTCAAATTCTGTTACAGCCCGTGTTGCTGCCATTGAGGTAAATCCAAAGAGCTCTGCTTGCATCTGTTTAATAGTGGACACATACATGAGACCTCTTGCAACTAATGATGTATCAGAGGTATTTTCAGTTTGCTAAATATGTGGTAGAATACAGAGTCCAGACCAGAGTATGCAAGCAGCACGAGAAGATGTATTATGTACACAAATGTGCATACTCTACAAATGTGGGTTATCGACTCACAGAACTTCTCTGTGACTGCAGAGGTCGCTAAGGTCTCTACATACCTAATGGCAGCCTATGCATATTCTAACCAGTGACTTAGTAATAATATTTGTTTAGAAGGTTTGTTTCTTTCATTACAAGAGGGTGCACCGACTCCTAGAATAAAGCAACTCTAACTAAAAGCATGTCCTGCAATACTTGAGCAGCATAGCATTAATTTGATTCCTTTCATATATTTGGTTTGGTTTGTTTTTTCAAAGTCAAATTCATAATTGATTTTTTTTTTTAAACCTTGGGTAACATGTTAATTAACGTGTTAATACAGTTTACAATAATGCCTTAAAAGATCTTTACCACCTGATTTCTGCATATGCTGGTGTTTGAAGCAGAGGAAAGAATTTTCATCAACAGTTACTGAATTCTTACTTTATGATCTATTTAGTTTCAGATAGGGAGACAAATTGCTAATTTGGTAAACTATCAAAACTACAGAAAATGGTAATTTATATATTTTTAAATTTATTTAACTTATTTTGTGCAGTGCTGGCTCTTCAAAGCAATTGCTATCATTGGGAAGATGCAAGAAAACAAAATTGTGAACTGCTGCCATTCTGTTAGGTAACAAACTTTCATTTGTGCTTTTCTTAGGATAAAGTTTTAACATGTTGTAACTTATTCTGCTTTTGTATATACAAACGACAGCTGAATAAGGCTTGAGCAAAAGTACTGGCTAAACAGTGGCAGCTCATACTCTTAGTGTATGTAAATATAAGAACAATTGTGCAAATCAATATTGTTAAAAAGTTCTCTATAACAATTAGACAGTATATCCACAACAACATATCCATTTTCTGCTTTGCTTTTCATGATGATCAGAATTTCTACACAGCACAAAACCCAAGAGAAGTTAATTGCTACTATAAAGGGTGTTGAAAAACAAGGTAGCTTGAACATGGTTAAATAATTTTCTGATCTAAGTGTTTACCTAAAGAATCCGAAGCATTCTGAAAATCATCTTGTTACAGAATGTATTTGAGTAAATTAAATTTTTACTGTTGCTTATAAACATGCTTTTCTAAGAAGCATCAATACATGACTTAACGGATCAAAAAATTGTTCCTGAAATAATGTGATTTTACCTGGAAAAGAACCCCAGCAAGCCACATCTCTGTTATACATCGCATATCAGTAAAAGCTACACAGATTTTAAAAAATGGAAGGAAATTGAACAAAAATAAGAATGTAAAAACCATGACGGTGGCAATTTTAACAGAAATTTTATCAACCATATATGTGATTCTTTGAAGTACTGATATAGTACTGAAAAATAAAGATATGTATTTTTGCAGCTCTATTATCAAACTATCCTGATAGTCTTCCTGAGCCTCCCTTACCAATAAGATGCCACTCAGAAATTACACTAATGTAGCTCTGTCTGTTAGTAGGTATCTTTCCTTGTGTTTTCTCAATGAAAAAAACTAAACAACCCTAAATAGGGGGAAAACCAAACAGCTAAACTTCAAATACAGTTAAACGACATATGAGTTCCATAGTTAGAAGGACAAACAGAAATGTTGGTATTTGCTTACTATCCATTGAATACACAGATAATGTTCATTTGCTTCAGGGAAAAGACCATGCATTCTGCCCATTTTTTTTCTAAATACCAGCAATGGATAGACGTAGCTTGATAAATATGAGTGGGATTGGTAGTTTAATTTGCTGAAATTCATTAAAAACAACATCACCTGGCTGATGTATAGAGGCTCTTTGTGTATTATTGTAGTACTTCATTGAAGAGAGAGATTTGATGTTTCCATCACTGCATAATTACTGAAAAGGAAACATAAATACAACACTGTTACACTTAACTTTTTTGGAGTTTGCTATTTATGCATCAAGATTTGCTCAGACCTTTTAAGGAAACCTTTACCAAAAAAAAGCCTAGAAAACCCAGGAAATGTGCATTGAAAGTATTGGAGCTTCAGGTTTATTAATAGAATTACACATTTCAACAACAAATACTTGTTTAGTGTTGCTGGTTACACAGTCTTGCATGCATAAATAAATAATAGTTACATCAATTCTAATGCTAATCTGAGATGGGTACATGGATTCATAGCTCAATAACCAAGCTTTCTTCTCCTCTTTTATTGCATTAATATTGCAAAATCTTCAGCTCTTACCATCTAACTGTTGGCAAGTGAACAGATGGGAAATTTTATCCACTGTACCTCACCAAACAGAGTGTATGCCTATCAGCAGTTGGAATATCAGCCAGATAATGCAGAATCAATTCTTAGTACAAAGCCTACAGAGGGGAGGGGACTTTGTGATGAGTTAGATGGGGTTGCTAAGATTAAGTTGGACAGGTTTTGAAAATCTCCAAAACAGGTTATGCCACAGCTTCTGTGAGCATGTGGTTCCTTATCCACTCTGATTATGAGGGGTGGGGATTTTTGCTTTTATCTACTGAGAATTTCCCTTGGTGCAATTTTTGATTGTTTCAGTTTCAGAGGGAACTACATGTTTAAGGCACATAGTTTTGTACTTAGAGGGAGGGGACAGTATGAATGGTTTTGCCATACTGCCTTTTCTAAAGGACAATTCAGTATTCTGCAGAAATAATAGCATTTCGTACTGGTTTTATTTACATGCTTGATTTCAAATTTGTACAGCAACTTCATTTTGCACTGTTTTTAAACTTGTTTATAGTAGTGCACTGGAGATTTGACTAATGCTTAATCCATCTGCAGAAGATAAGGGAAAACAAAACCTTTATGTTGAATACTGAAATAAACAGCCAAATTACAAGAACTAGAATAGCAAATATGTTAGAATAACTGCTATGACTTAGTAGGTAGAGAGCTGCCAAGTAACAAGCAAAATCACTCTTAGAAATTTTTGCAAAATTTTTGGTACAAAAATGAAAGCATGTCAGTATATGACTTCAGCTAGTAACACCAGGGCACAGCCATTTTACAAGGGGAGGAAGTTGATCTGTATTCTTGAAAAATAACTTTGATAATCTAGAGAAACCCTAGTTTTGTTTCTTAGGGTAATTTTCATCCAAATATCCGAATTCCAACACAATTACATTTTACCCTATATAAAAATGCCAGTCTGTTTCCAAAGAAAGAAACACCCACCCCTTCTCACTCTCCCCCAATAAAATATATCCCCACTGGCTACTGTGAACAAGTTTTCAGAGCAAAAATGGCATTCCACTGGCTGTTCTTTATTAAAAGCCAAGACCTAGAGCTTTTCGTAGCTTTCATGTATTTTAAAAACCAAGAACAGCATAGCATGGGTACCACTTGGTAAGAGAGAATGCTGTGTCACCAAGTAAGGATAGTTCCATAGACAATCTGACTATGACAGGTAGTTTTCAAGGGGCTTTGAAGAATCATTTCCTTTATCTACTGCACCTTATCTGCATCTAAGAGATTTATTAATTAAAATCAGCATTTCTGCATGAAATTTCTAAGCCAAGAGGCTTCGTCTATCTGATCAGTATCAATCCCATACACATAAACTGAGATTTGAAATATGAATTACATTGCCATGTTTTATCTTGAGACAGTTAAGTAATATCATAAGAAGAATGTAACAATTTTTTTTTATGGTATTTCTGAGAATCACAGGTGTTTTCTTCAGTAATGTCCTGTGAAGGTGAAAAAGCCAGTAGCTATGTAGAAAATTGGTAGAAGTAAAATGCACTTGTTTTAATGAATATGTTACCTTTGAGCGGGGGTGGAAACAATAATAGTCTAGTCTGGACCAAACATATTTGCTTTTAAATTCTGAGTGTAATTTTATTCATTTGAAGAACTTGAACTTATTCATTGTGAAAGCCCATTTAGATATCTACTAATGCAAAGCCCAGCCATTTCACTTGCTAAAAATGTCAGTCATCTGCACATTAACTTGGACATTAGAACAGTCTGCCAGCAAAATCCACTAAGTTATAAATGACAGAAATGTGTGAGAGAAATTTTCTTAGTTTCTCAGTGAGTTTTCTGGAGAGGTACTGACCTATGCTGAAGAAGTGGGATGCCAAAAGGCAGCAGAATCACTTATTTATTATCTGCCTAAGTTTGATTTGGAAATAATTAAGGACAGTAGGATGTTGCATAGTTACTGTTTACTTACAGAGTTAGTAAATTCCCAGAAGTGGAAGTGAATTCCCAGTCTTTAAATAATACAGTGAGTAAAAATTCCATGTCTCACTTACTATGAAGTCAGAAAAATCAAATATAAGAGGGGTTTTTCTCACCAAAACAAAACCAAAAAAAATTATTGAACGGGAAAATCAAAATATTTGTGGTCACTTGGTTTTTGGAGTAGCTATTTATAAGATGCCCTACAGTTTTTAGCGGAGGCTGAATACATTAATATAGCTTAACCTATTTGCTAATGCATTGCAGCAACTGCACAGTCCACCAGGAGGTCACCTAGCAAAGCCAGCACTTAAGTCACAGGAAAAACTCTAAAACCCCTCTGAATAAAGATGGGCTTAACTGCTTCCAAAATAAGCCTTTCACAGCAGGTATTATTTCAAAGAGTTGTCTTCAGATGTTTCTTCTTGGCAATATTTATATTTCATGGCAATTAATATATATTACATAATGAAGTAAGCATCATGTGTGATTCTTCTTTCTCTTTTCTAAGTTTAAAACTGTAGTAACTGTTAGAATCAATATAGGTACAATATAAGAAGTCAACATGTGTTAAGAGTTATTCCCAGCATTTTGCGTGTCATGATATCTTCTCGGCAATTTGTGGCTCAGACCTCCTGATGTTTGCCAAAAAACTGCAAGATAAACAAATGCATCAATTGGGATCGATGAGTTGGGAAAAAATAAACACAGAATAGGTTGGAAAGAATATCTGGAAACATCTAGTCTTACTTCCTGCTCAGTCCAGTACTAACTTCGGAGACTTCAAAGTGAAATAAGGTTTCTTCAGGCCCTGTTGAGGTCCATTTCAAAAGTTCCCAAGGTCAGAGACTGCATAGTGCCTGTTCCAGTGCTTAATCACTCTCACTAAGGAAGTTCTCCTTTTATCCACTTGAAACTTCACTTCATTCCATCCATAATTAATTTCAGTAATTAGATATCATGTAAGTCGAGATTTTATTTATTTTCTGTCTTGTTAAAATTTATTAACTGTAAAAGTAATATGTGGATTTGAATCTCAGTTATGCAGCACTGAACTTCACTTCCTTCTGCACCATTAGTCATCATTCTTAGTTAGGTACAGCAACAGGTTATTTCCCTCTGTCCCAGGCTGCAGGGACCTGCCTTTTCCTGGGGAGAGTTTTCTGTCTTCATCATAGGAGTGTGCTGATGTGATATCTGTACAGTCCTAGCAAGGTGAATTTGCTAAAGGAAGTTTTTTTCCTGCAGAAATAGAGCTGTAAATAGAGCAATAATACATAAGTACTTAACATTATAGTTACCTTAAAGAAAGAACAGGTATTAAACATTTAAAGCAGTAACAAAAAGTCAGATGCAGTAATATGAGTTGATAGTCAGACTGCTAGAGTGTTAGACTGTTAAATTAAAGAGATTACTAGAGGATTTGGGGTTTAATACATTGATTGTATCCACATTTACCACAAGGCAGGTAGTTTCTTTAACCCTATTACTTAATTATGTTAACTAATCAAATAGAAATTTGGGCTCAGATATGTGTTTGTTGGAAGTTCCCCCAAAACTATGAAAATGTAGTCCATGACGACTTGATGAAAATATGCTGAGCCTAGACATTATGACATTCTTAAAAGGGGAACATTTACTGGAAAGCTTCTCTGTTCTTGGAGACAGAGGGGATTTAAACATACCAGGAAATGTTGGCATTTGATATTTCTCATTCTATAAAGACACACAGTTTCATCAATGTCTCCAAAAGTCCACAAGCAGAAGTCAACAACAGCAAAAATAAGAACAAATAAAAAAATACATCAATGCTCATTACACAGCACAATAAATTTTGTTAGGTTACTCTACACAGAAGGGAGAAGGGTATGACTTGATCTCCCATATTTCCACATGATGATCTCATTCTAACAAGTGGGAAGGAAGAACAGGCAAGAAAGAGGGAAGGGGCAGAGTAAAGGAAAAAAAGGATTGCATTGAAGGAAAAAGAAGGTGGTTGACCCTTTGGCAGTAAAAGCAAGAAAGATAAAGTTAGAAGGCTGCAGAAATTGCCAACTTCAATATATAAATTTCTGCAACTTAATACATCAGCCATTTCAATGAGTTGAGGCACAGGTGCAACAGGAGGAATCATAATAAATCACAATACTATTAGTACTAAGAGTTTATTTTACGGGTTTATTTCTGTGTTTTCTTCTGATAGTGCTAATCCATGCTTCTTAATGCAAATAACATTCTTTTTCTCCTTTACCTTTAATTATGAAGTTGGCACAAGGTTCCTCCTGCACACAAGGCTGCCTGCTTCAAGGGATGCAAAATCATTATTCAGAGCTGAACTTATGCAGAGTTCTCCCCAGTGGGTCTTGAGTTCTTCACACCCTGCAAGCAATCTATTGCTGCGCTGCAAGGGCATACTTATAAGAAAGAAAGTTGCTAGTTCTGGAGATGCATCTCTCCACCCATCTCAGCAAGAATGCAAAGACAGCCCAAGGGTTACTGTAATATCTCATAACAGAAGAACATGGTCTTTATATTTCCACTTCACTTTGAGACTATTAATGTGAGAACAAGTCTCTGAGTAGCATTTTTAAAGCTTATCTAATTCAGAGCTTATCATATTTAAATACACTTGCCATTCCAGCTTTATTGTTTTATATGCACAATCTGGGCGTTCATTATACCAGGCTTATACCAGGGTTTTCACATAAGAAGTATATATGTACATGAATGTAAGTGGCAAGTCATCACTTATCTCACAAGTAGGGCACTTGAAGGTTAGGTTTCAGTATATAACATGTCCAAATACTGTACTTAAACACATAATATCTGCCCATAAATTCTTTCTTTTTTACTTCTTTTCAACTGCTAAGGGGTACTGAGCAGCTGAAGCCTGATTTTAGAATCGAAAGTCTGCTTCCCCTTTCACTCTTATGTTTGACCTTCCTCTCTTCTTTATGACTTGCTGTTCCTTGGCTTCTGCTGACAATCAAATACTTAAAGTTGTAGCCAAAAACTGCAGCTTTTCTCCTCACAGGCAATGAGCCAGTCCTGCAGCGCCACCACCCAAAAATAGGAGCTCCATGTAAATATTGTTATTGCTTTAGTGAAATCTAGACTTCATTTCCCTTGGAAACTTTAACAGTTTGTAAAATTGTTGTAGACATCAGGTTTAATACATAGATTGTGCTAAAGGCAAAACTTTTCAATGCTGTAAATCAGAATGCCAAATCCAAAAGTGGGACTGCAGTGTCATGGTTAGCTATCAACACCTTTCGCTTTGCCAAAGAGCATAAAAGCATGTGTTTTTATTTGCAACTGGGATATACGTTTTTGTCCTGCAGGTACACATATCAATAACATCACTGAATTCCACATGAAAATTTGTAAAATGTTTTTGAATGTTTGTAATCATCAGAAAGTACTGAGTTTATACCTATTGAAGCTTTTGCCTCTTTTTAGCATCTGGAGACTTGCAACTAAAACCAAATAAACTTAGGTTTTGTTTTTAGATTTTATTTTATTTTTTGACTGCTGAGGTCATATATTCAGCAAATTTGTAGGTGTAGATGGAGTATGAAATTTGTAAACAGCACCAAGAATTTGAAGACAGACACAACTCCACAATCCTATGTAAGATAGGCCTGCAGGAAAGTCAGGAATGGTCGAGAAAAAAAAAAAAAAATTCATTTCCAGGACGTGAAGTTGGCATGTGCCAGAGAAAACAAAGTAGCTTTTGTCATTTGCTCCCTAAAACTCCTTTTTGCTTGTGGAGTTTCTCATCTTGCTGCACATACTAAGAGTGCCTTTATCAGACTGATGACCATGCCTAGGGATCTGTAGCTGCAGTGCAATCAAGCTTGACAGGCCCGTGCCATGTGGCTGAGACACAAACACTCTTTCCTTGCCCTGGGGCCAGCATCGAAAACATTTCACCGTACAAGAATTGTCATGCACTAACTGCAATAGCTAAAATTTCCAAGAGCTGACGTAATTTACAAATAGGACATGGATTGGCGAAGTGGACAACCAGATGCAGAGAAGACACTGGGCAATGTAAATCCAGGGTGAACTCTAAAGGGGAGCTTCACTTTAGTTTTCATAAAAGGTAGGGATGTGCAGGAGAGTAATGTTAGGATAGCTAAAGCAGGAAGTACAGCATTCAATTCAAGTTGGTATTTTGACAGTCCTATCTGTACTCTAGTTTTCCTGACCTCTAGGTAAAAAAGGAACTGCCCCCACAGCCTCTTGCATCCTGCTTAGGATCCAGTAAAGGCAATCTGGCCTAGAATACAGAATTTGTTAGTTTATTGTAGAAAGTATTGGGAAACAAAAAGCCTTCTTTTTCATATTCCACAACCCTAAACACCAGAATTCAATAATAAAACTATTTATAGATATAGCCTCATTTCATAAGCGCTCCTTTCTCATGAAACATTAACCCTCTGAACAGTCAGCATGCGTGACTTGGAAAGGCTGAACCTTATGGATACAAATTGTATTTTAAGCTGTTGTATGCCTTGTAAGCTGTCCCTTATCAGAAGGAAGTAAAAGCTATTTAATAATACCTAATAAAAATAATAGCATAGCAACTACATTTTACAGGTGATTGGGTTTTTTAGGTGAAAGGTTATATCTGGCAGATGAGAAAGAAATGAAGAGCCCCTGCTTGCCATGCTTCTATGTCTTTATTTTCGACAGCAGTGAACCATATGTACTTTTTTCCTGGTGTCGCTATAGCAAAGAAGGACTCTGTTAAATATTAAACATGGACACAAACTAAGCACTTACATGCTGTGCTGCAGGAGTCTGTGGAAATCAGACTACCTGAATGACAAAACTCTTGGTTTATGCCTCTGAAGAACTGAGAGGAGCAGTCCTGAACTACAGACACACATTAAGAGCCCTGTTACTTACACATGATACCAAAACCCAATCATGTCAATGAGTTAACTGCATGGGCACACAGATCCATCTCAATTCCACTGCTTGATCAAAAACCTCTAATGTTCAGACCTACCTTTATCTTATTTTGGTTTAATAATGTAATAAACTAAATGGTTTTGCTACAGCTGAAACCTCTGAATGATAATCTCCAGTGCATCTTGTAGCCTGCCTGCCCATGCTGCTCATCTTTATGGATACCAAATTCTGTGCTGGTTAGATACTTACCTAGATGTCTTGCCCCAACATTAAACTTCCTCCTGCAGCTCTGAGGAAATTCTTGTCATTTAAATTTTTTTTTTTAATTTTTTTTTGTCTCCTCTAGAATGTACAGGATAAGATAACACTGGATTTAAATTAAATGCTTACTTGTTTCAAAATGAGGAGGATTTAGCTAGATTAGAAAAGTCAGTCCTCACTTCAAAAGGTTATCTCCTGATCCTCTGAATGAAAGAAAAACCTCTTCTTGTTTCTGTATGAGAAGCTGAAGTTGTCATGGACACATACAGCCTCCAAACAAAATTCTACTGGCTAACTCTCTGGTGGGACAGTATTTTGCAGTGAGGACCAATGCAGCTGAGTTCACCTAAGTAAGGTACAACTGCCCATATAACACACATTCTCTGTGGCTTGTCTGTTTTCGCTTTATCAGAAGAATTTGGTATGAGCATAACAAGTACTGGCTGTTGCAGCAACTAGCAACCCAGGTTCTGTATTCAGCATTTTAGTATAACACAAGAGTAACACACAAACCACGGCTGTGGTATTGAAACTGTCTGATCTGCAATGGGATTTCTTCCCTGTAGAGGCTGTGGGGCCTGTAAAACTGGTAGTTGCTTGGAGAACATTCTTAGGTGAAAAACTGCCAGTTTGAGATTTTTATGTACGAAGTACTGAGCCTGTGCATAAACATAGGTTTGATGAGCTGCATTTTGCTATTACTGAAACTCATCACCAATGTGAAAGGAAACCTACCTCCAAGTTCTAACAGAGTTTAGAAAGGTCCTTTCACTAACCTAAACTTCAGATGAATGCTCTAGTTATAGCTCTGCCATTGAACTGGTCAGATTTGAAGATGATGGTACTTGAGGACAAGAAGAATACTTTGTATCAGTGAAATCGTAACAGTTTCATGACGATTTGGCCCATAACCAGATCAAATATTATCTACTTTGAGAACATACAAGAGTTATTTGAAACTGAAACACCCTCCAAAGTACATCTATCCACAAGTAAACAAAATGTTTCTTGCTACTTAGGTACTTAAGGAAGTAGGCACTGCAGCTTCCTGTCACCAAGATCCCTGAAATCTAGCTGGCACTTGCCAATATAGATATTATGTGATAGAAGTAACATCACCTGATTTCCAATTTCATTATCACAAGAGTCTGTAGGAACAGATGTATTTCTTGCCTAATGCCCTCAGTCAGCTGGTTTTACCACTGAGGTAAAAATGCAGGAAGGAAAACACTGAGCAGATGGGTATGTTTACTTGGGAGTTAAATTGTGTGCAGAAGCACCACTTACAATATTTCTGGGAATTAGTGCAGTCAGGAAAGGATAAAAGCATATTATAATTAATAATGCCATCAGTAAGCTCAATCATAAATGAGTTTTTCAGGCAGTGACTGGAAAAATAAATTTTCCAATTTTTATATTTCGTAGTTAGTGCTGTTTAACACATTTTTTTAACTTAAGAAATGTTTTGAAAAACACATTTTACTGAATATTTAAGAAGCACTAAGACCACACAATATTAGACTAGGGTCTAAAATAGATCAAACTCCAAAATACAACCCATTTACCTGCTGTAAAGGCAAGAGATGGCAACTGAGAGAGATACACTTCCCACATTTTAGGATTTATTTTTAGAATTTTTTTGTTAAAGAAAATGAGTGATCAGATGGGCTGGAATTCAGGAAGCTTCAGTAGACACAGAAGAATTACCTTGAAGATTATATTTGGCACAGAAGTTATATGTTCTCAGATTAAAAAAAAAAAAGAAAGAAAAAGCATAGCATGTTTCCAGCTGTACAATTGTCAGTACCTAACCTAAAAAGATAGATGGATCTTTTTTCTGAGATTTTCTTCTGTAGCATAGGGTGAGAAAGATCAGCTCCAAACTGGACTTAAGTTTAAAGATTTCCCACTTGAAGAGGTCTGGGTCCCGCAGCTGGTGTCCAAAGCACACAACTAACCTGTATGCCAGCACAGAAGATTAGGCAGTACTGCTTTTGTAAAGAAACTCCATAATTAGCTGAAAAGCAAACTCCAGCTCATAATCCTGTTAGTTATATTGTAATTTAAACCTCCCGCCCCCTTTGGCCTGTCATTAATCCTAAAACTGGTCCAGAAATTAACCTTATTGGAAAATCCTTGACAAAGTTTATGCTGATACGGGTAAAGGCAAATAATAACTACTCTGTTGCAATGAAATTCTCAGGAGGAGGAGTTCAAGCAAAAAACTGCAAATGGCTGTTAGATCACTGTAGTTCCTTAAAACTAACTACACAGGCTTTATCTTCTCTTCCAGGCCATGTCCTTTGTCATTAAACTCTGGCACTGGCAATCCCCAGGTTGCTGAAGTCCTCTATTACAGATAGGCCTTTACCGAAAGGAAACAACTCCTCTTTCAATCACCTGATGCAAAATTAACAAACACCAATTCTTCTCTTTGTTGGGCACACACTTTTATTACACACTGTACTAACTTTATGACTTCATAAACTGGTGAACTAAGCCAATAGATCAGTAACACATAGTTTAATCTCAACTGTCATTTTGGTTTGACTATAATATTGTTCATTTTAAGTTTACAATAGATGACCTTATGTGATGTGTTTCTGGAAGGTTAATACTGACCTTTCTCATTTAAAATAATTTTTAAAAGCACATAACTGTATTATACTTCTATATTTATTAGCCCTTTGTGCATCTCTCATGCAACACCAGTTAAGACTTAGAAAAACAAAGGCTCTTATTAAAGTAGGTCACTTCTTGTCAAGAAATATGAATTAAAATGTATCCACTAGAATGCATAATTTTACAGAAGAGTAGGGTTTGGCTTGGTTAGCCTAGCAAATTGAGGGATGATACTGCTTTTCTTAATAGCTGTCAAAATGTTACAGAGGGAGAAAAGCTAGTGAGGCCAGGGCTGGCGGAGATTCACCCCAGTTGAATAAGGAGAATACTCAACCCAAGAGTGAGGATCTGAACACACTTTATGTCAGGACAAGACCTAGAAACCTGTAGAAAATGAGAGTGCTTAACAACACAGTTCTGAAGTTTTACATTTCTGTTTTTTTCTGAAGAACAGTTTCCTTTCGGCAATGTATTATTCCTCTATTAATTGTGTCTGTGTTGTGCACCCTGTAATCTGATTTCCAATTTTTACAGCCAAAAATGTCCCTGGAAATACCAGATAAGTTTCCCTGTTTTTTTCATTAACTCGAATTACAAATAAATAAGCCTTGCTCTGTTAACAAGAAAGATTAAAAACTGTTTCTTTTCCCAGGAAGCAGATCAAAGGCTTTTATAAAATAAAGGGAATATTTCCTGAATGGTTCAAGTGCATAGCAGCATGATATAACTCATAACATAAATGCATGGTCATCCCTCTTCTCATTGCCAGGTCCCTGCCAGCTCTCCTTAGTCTGGGAAATCACTAGTCTCACCTATCAACTGTGTGCATAAGGCAAAAAATAATTGCATTGTGCCTTGAAGGTGTGTATATATCCTGCTTAGAGCACTGAGCCAAATGACATAGAGAAGAAAAGGTCAACTCCAGTATGTCAAAAACAGTATCGGGAAGCTGCTTGATGAGATTGTCTTTCCCTAAATGATGATTAGTACTCTACATAAAGAGCAAGGCAAAAAGCTGTTGTGGCTTTGTTTTGTGCAGACAGGCTGACACTTGATGGAAAAACCAAAATCTGTTCACTTGCACTAAATATTGAGGGGTAAAAAAACCCCAATGCAAACCAAAGGAAAAATAACCCAGAAACAAACAAACAACTCACTCCCCCCCAAAATAAACCAAAACCCAACCAAAAACAAAAACAACCACTAAACACCAGCAACACCAACCCAAACCTAAACAAACGTCTGATCAGCATTCACATCTATTTCTATCTGAGTATCAAGCTTTATGACCTACCAGTTAATTAAGGCCACTGCCAGGAAGACACCTTATCCTTATATCTGGCAGCACAGGACACAGAAGCACAGCACAGGAATCCTACCAATGTGCAGCAGTCACAGGCTTAGACTGATAGCTGCTGTTTTGAAACTTGACATAACTTTTTAAAGAGTAGGACTCTTACTTGTTTCATATGTAAGGCTCCTGCATTTACTTGTGTGGTTGTGGAAAGTTTGTCACACAAAAAAAGTGTTTATCCACCAGCCAAAAGGAAGTAGAGACTGGTCTTTAATGTCAAACAAAATCTGAATCACTGCCTAAGCCAACAGAACCTGTCTACTCTATAATCTCTTAGTAAACTAGTTTTCCCTTTTCATGGCATGAGGAACTGCCAATAACCTTAAAAACAGAAAGCTGAAAATAAGGCACCAACAAAATTATATCATTTGTTTAACATAGTAGGGGGTAAAATTTAAGAAATACTGCCAGTGAAAATGTAATCATTTTTTCTTCACTTTCTGCCATAATTTTGATTTGAGAATTTCTTAAATGAATGCATGTTACCTGCAGGGGTTCATGGGTAACAAGCAGTGTTTATCAGGTTATCTCTGACTCTAAGCTACCTAGGCTGCTTCCCCCACCCACTCTCAGCATCTTGATCAACTGTTTCCCTTTCCCAGTATTCTTCAGAAATAATTTGGGTCACTTCTGCTCCAGGAAAGATCTGGGTGCTTCCTGCTATGATAGCAATTATACTATGATTAATACTATTCTTTCAAAATAGTTTGGTTTAGAACCTAACTTTCAGAAAAGAAATTAAAGAAGTAAATAAAGTCTATTAACCTGTGACATTTTGTCCGCAAAAACAGTAAACTGGTTTTGCTGCTTGAAAAACTGCTGCTGTTGTTTGTTTCCTTACCTCAGCCAGTGCAGCTACAGTGCCTTCCAAATCTTCATTGCTTTGCCTCTTCTCCTAGCTTGACTCCTCTCCTGCAGAGGGCTGCCATGTGCTGCCAGCTCCCTGAGGTGACACTTCTACCTCCCCTTGGCCTTCACTCCTTCTCATACATCCATTAAGTTCTAGCAGGAGGCTCAATGAAAGCATAAAAAAGACAAGCTCTGTGTTGGGGTCAGAGCAGCTTTGATGGGTAAGATCTGACTCTAATTCCATGTGTGGGCTGAATCAGGCTTAATTACTCTTGAGAGCTGATGCACACACAGCTTGATTAGAAACAAGAAAAAGTTTATTTTATCAAGTGTGCACAGAATAGATAAGACTCACTGAGGTTTTAGCTACTGAGATGAAGTCTTCATGGACTATGTGCAAATTACGATTCATCAAAGCTTTCAAGCTTGCATGAGACCATCAAGAGGTCTATCCCTGCTGCAAGAGCCATACCAATACTATATTTGAATAAGTTTTCCAAGCCTTTGGAGGCAAGAATTAAAAAAACAAGACCTTGTTCCTAAACCCTGTCCTTAAAATAAGTTAACATTGAGGGTAGAAAACAAGACCAAACACTTAAAATTTGACAAATTTCCAAATGACTGTAATACAACTCTGAAAACAAGGAGTCTCAAGCAAGCAGCATACCCAGTGCTAGGGGCTACAATTCTCATCAGCTGCCTGCTGGTTTTGACACCTGTGCTCTGGAACCATTTTGCAAGAAAAGTTATAGAAAGCATCTGTTTCCTTAGATTATTTTTACACAGCTGTTTAGAGCATAATACATTCACTTGGTCCAAGGACGTTAAATCAGCTTCACAAATATTTAATCAAGCTGCAGCATGACTTGACTTTACTTCTCTCTTTCTGTAGGGAGCTAATAGCTGTGCCTGGTGGTTGCTGTAGTTACCCCTTACTGAAAAAACATTAAGTCTGTTCATCCCTTTAGGCCTAAGACTTCCTTCCTGGAGCTCTGTGTCAGCTGAAATGATAACTATAGCTTTTTTAGAAAATAAATGTACTATAGCCAAGCTGTTTCACTGGCTTTCTGAAAGAGTGGATTTGGACTTTGGAGTGAGGGGGGCAGTTTGGGGGATTGCTTGATTGGGTGGTTTGTTTTTTTTCACAGAATACTATTTTAGAGTGCTGCAGTAATAACTGTAAAGTTCATATTTACTATAGTATATTCACTGAAATGAAAGCCAACAGATTGTATGTAATGGGAGATCTAGTTGTCCCTTTTCTTCTTGTGTAAATTCTGTTAAAGCTAGTTGAAAACAAATCACAAGAAATTTGACTGCAAGCTCCTGAATGAGCTTTGCTAAGGCTTTCCCAGAAATGCTGCAGTTTTTAATTCCAGCAATGGCCACTCAACGATGGATGATTAGTGGGGTTTTTTTAGGTTGTAGTTATCAAGTTTCTCCTCCTGTTCAGGCTTAATTAAATTGTTGCATATGACTGGCTACGTATTTGCATTAGTGTGAGTGAAAATGAGCTCTCTTCTCCAACTGAGGGTGGTATTTCAGCATGGAGGCAGTGTTACGCTGCTGTTCAGCACCAGCCCGGGAACGCTGACAATGTGCCAGACTTGGAAATAAAAGGGACCTTGTTCTCTTCAACCTCAGCCTTGTCCAGCATCACACAGTGACACTTGGAGATCTTTCAAGAATGTGTGTCACAGGCTCTCCTAAGGCAGATACCAAAATAGCATAAATACTACACAGTTTTGTGCTGTAACAAAGCTACTCCCATGCATCCATGTTTAGAAAGAACACTGAAAACCATCTCTATCGACATGTGAAACACATGTTGTCTTCTTACTACCTAATTTAAGTGAGGACTATAATAGAAGTAGCAGAAGATGAAATTTGCTTTAGAAGAGCACCAAGGAAGGGGGAAAAGGTAAGCAGTACCTAACAGACACAACATGCTTGTTAAGCTCTTTTAAACAGCTAGTCTTATTTCACTAAACCTGCCGTACCTGTTCTAATTCACTCCAGAAGCTACAATCAACACCTAAAGAGGTCACAGAGGGCAGGAGATCCTCTTTACTGAAATGCAGCCACGAGAATCCAACTTCAGGGACAACACATTTCCTCCTGCAGAGGTTTACCTGAAATTGACTGAGATAGGTAAGTAAAGTATCAGTAGGGTAATAGAGAAAAAAAGTGATAAAGATAGGTATATCAGAAATATATCCATATCACAAATAGCATGGAGCTCCTCAGGCTACAAAACACATCCGGTAATAGAACAGACCTATAAAATCATGAGTGAGTGGCAACAGACAGTGAACCGGGGGCAAGTGTTTAGTGTTTCTTCCTATGCAGAACTTCAAGATAAATTGAACTAGTAAAGTTCAGAAGAAAGGGAAACACTTTTTCATATAACACACAGCTAAGGTATGAAACTCTTTGCTGCAGGAATGAATATTTACATCAGTTTCAAGAGCTCTGCAACAAATTCTTCGAGGAGAATCTGTGAGACAGTTAATCACAATGAAACGGGCTGTAGGTCAGGAAGTCGCAAAGCAGCCTCAATTCTGTAGTGTGAGCTGTGTTATCTGAGCTGCCCTCACACTCCCTCTTTGCCAGTCACTATTGTAACACCCTGCATAAACAACACTGCACTAGAGAAGATTTGGGTGTCACCAGGTAGATACCCATTTCTGTTTTCTGGCACAGCTGCCTAGCCTGTAAGACCGTAACCTGACACAAGTATTTATGAGCCATGCAACTGCTTCAGTAGGCACTGGTGAGAAGAGCACAGCATCACCATGTTCTTGGGTTTGCTTTATGGTGGAAGTTAGTTTGCCTGCACTTTGAGCCCACCACGTCATTAAAGCCAAGTTTCACCCTCTTGTGATGTTTATTTATGATGATTCGTTCAAACATGGACTTTCACCATTAAAACATAACAACATGAATATTCAAATAGTAACTGCCAGCCAAAAAGTAAATTAGCAAGATGTCAGGCACCTTATCTGTCCTCTTCAGTTACATCGTAACTTATCACAGTTGACATTTCAGTAAGGCTGTAGTATCAGATCTGAATCTGAACATTCATGAGGAAAAGATGCAATACACCAGCTTTGATGTCAATAGAATGTCATTCTCTTGTCTACTTCATTCAGACTGAACTTAATTGCAGGAACTGCATTAATAGTCAACATAAGCCATCTGTTTAAACATGTGTGTTTTGAAAAGAACTGACACATATAATAAATATACTCAACTGTAATGGCTCACATATCTGTTTATGTGAAATGAGGATTTGGCAATTTCCCCCACAAAAACATTCAATTACAGGATAAAAGCATTTTTATATCCAAGTTCATTTGTTTATGTACCAAGTCCAATGGTCAACAGTTTTGTTGCAGTCTAGGAAGTATGTTAACTGCAGAGCTGCTGAACAAAAGGGTTTTGCCAACCTTCCCTCAATAACCTGTTTGTTAAGTCTAAGCTTCACCAAGCAACATCAGCAGTTCATGGAATCAAGTGGCAGACGGGCACATAGTTACAGTTGCAAAGTGTCCTTCAATATATTTGACCAGGGTGGATAAGGAGGCAGGGCCCGGCGGGGAGGGCCGGTGGGGGCATGTACTGCATCCCAGGTGTGATGCAATAGTTAACTCCAAAACATCCCAAGTAAGCCTAGTGGTGCTGGCAGCCTAGCTAGCCTAGTCTGTAACCATTATGGGCTCACAAATGAGACAGATGAATGCTTATCTCGATGACACATTGTACTTCTCTTCAATCCTTGATCTTGCATGAGAGGAAGCTGCTACCCTCTCTTTTGCAGGCGAAAGCTGCTTCAGACAGCTTCAAGCTGACACAACACCTGGGCAATTGTATACCTACGTGGGAGAAGTCAGAAGTATGCAACTTGCCATTTTATCTGTCAAACTGACTTGGAAAAACAGGCTTTCATTCCTTTGTTCTTTCTTAAAAGTTAACATCTAATATGTGCTTACAAGAGTGAAACATCATGCCATTAGCTATCACAGTGTCATTTCTAAGTAAGCTTTGTTAAATTAATCATGACAATGCACTGGTGCCTGGACTGATTCAGCAGCAGCATAAATTATGAATTTGCTTCATACTCACTGAGCAGGGATGCAGAGCCTGACTGCGTGCTTCCCACTCACATGTACAGAGTAGAATTCTGTTACATTTATCAATCATTAATATGTAAAACATTTATTGGTGCCACTATAGAGAGGCTCAGAAAGTGGGAGTGGGGAGAAAGCCCATCTCCTTGTTTCACCTGGAAAGGTAGCTTGACATCACTGTGGCTCTGCTTCTATTTGCCCTTTCTCCCACCTTTTTTTTTTTTTTTTTCCCTTAGAATAATTTTAAAATCATGAGAGATAGAAGAGGCCATGTTTTATTTCCTGAACTTTTCTCTTGCACAGGCTGCTTGTTCCACTGAAGCGCAATGTTTCATTGAATTAGGAGGTCACTAAAACATACTTTTATATCAACTTTCTCGCCAAATGTTTTCTGCTCCATGTACTCCTCAGTCTGGATTTTGTTCATGTTTATACTTCTGTGATTTTGAAGTAGACATGGTGTAGAACAAAACTGTTTTGCATGATATGCTGGATTTCTCTTCTTTCCATTTGCATCTTATTATCTCACTACCTTTTGTAGTTCACAGGCATTCTGGTAGCACAGGCCTGTATTAGTTTAACCACGTGTATGTAGCTAACAAGTCTGCTATCATCGTGGCTACTCAGTGCTTAAGAGCAGCACAGACTAGTCAAGCTGCATTGTGTTGCCATCTCTCTCTCAGGCAGGTAATTGTTATCCACATTTTCCAAATCAGTCACCAGAGCAATTCTGGTACTTATGTGACAATTCCATAGCTTTGCAGAGCCCCAAATGCTCATGTCATTAAATGTCAACTAAGCTGAGGTTAATCTAATGTGAAGTGTCCCTGCCCATGGCAGGGTGATTGAAGCTAGATGATCCCTGAGATCCCTTCCACCCCTGACAATTCTATGATTCTATAATCTCTAGCTTTCCTTACCAGATAGAAAATTATCTTGTTAGCTGTGTTAGAAATCTGTTCCCAGACATTTTATTTGGAAATATTCAAGGCCCAAGACTCCCTTCAATAGACTCATATTTCTGTAGTTGCTGCTGTTATACCTACATTTTCTTGAGAGAACTATGGCATATACATGCTACTTTCCCCATTTTTATATCTCACAATCTCTACAACATGATAGATGAAAACAGCATAATTTTCAGGTTACTTGGCCACTTAAGTCTAGATACACAGAGGCCGGTTTTAAATTACCCTGGGTTTTCTGCATGTAGCCCACATCCAAAGTGTCCATCCCCTCAAATAACCCTCACCTAACAAAACTGAAGGTGCACTGAGACAGACAAAGACTGTACAGTGTCAGATGAAAAGGAACTGATGTAAAGTAGAGGAGGTATACTACCTCTTTGGTCACACATAGTGCCACTGACACTAACTCAGTTCTGCCTTTTTCTTACAAAAAACTAAGGTTACTTAGATGGTAGCTGTAGGCTTCTCTCTTCTGATGTGTCCTAGGCAATGGATTCTATTCAGATTTCACTGTATCACATGTACCACAGAATAATTCATGTTTATTTAGTAAATTCCTTTGCAATCAGGGTTCAGAGTCATGCATCAGAAAGATATAAAACTATTCCTGTCTTTACTTTTAAACTGCTGTCACTCTGGATTATGCATTTGGCATTACATTGAAGAAAGAAACTCAATTTAGGAAAGTATTGAAGAAAATAAAAAGTAAAAAAAAACAAAACTGACTGTTCCGCTCTTGCATATGACAGACAAGAATCTAATTACAGAACCCGCAAATAAAACACAAAACATACTGACCTATTTAACAGGCTCTAGATACAGTGCTGTGCACTGGTAATTTATCAAAGAGGCAAGACTTCAGCCTTTCCAAATCATTTTTGTCAGCATACTTTAAGCATGGGAGATGCCAGACTTGGAGATGCTGGGGGCCAAAGGGTTCACCAGCAAAGAGCCTGTCTCTTACCTTTGCAGTTAAAGCACAAAATAAAGTGCAGCATGAAAGGTGAATGCTCAGGCACTGGATCTGGAAATAGTTAGAATCAAAGCTAGGTGAAGGCATAGGTAAGGCAGACATGTGCCTGCGACAGCAGCAGGCTGCCTGCTCTGGCAGCAAGTGGCTCAGGAGGGAAAAAACAAAAACCCAGTCACTGTGTGGTGTAGCCTTCCCAGGAACGGGAACATCAGCACTGAAGACGATTGCCTCTTCTTCATCAGGTAGCCCTTTTATTTTACTCAGGGTCTGTGTGTAACAAATTACAAGTCCAGAAATATTACATAAAGTAATAGCTTGAAGCAGTCTACATGATGAAGTATTACTTTTTCAGTTTGGGTGCACACCAGTCTAACCATTAATAAAGGGACTAATGTTTCAACTTGTCACACTATCTGTGATGTGAAGAGTATGATGTTTGCAAGAGAAGAGCTGGACTAACTGGGCTATATTACTATGTACCAATATTACCCTTGTCCTGTAGATTTAGATTTAAATAAAGCAACAATGATCTACATTGAAGCTCATACTTTCTGCAGGTGCTCAGATCTTACCAGTCCATACTTCAGATGGAATTGCCTACTGGAAACGGTAGGTAAGTGATGTCAGTGCTAAGCCACTTAGGAGTCGTGACATCTGTTTCATATCACAATTGGAAATGACCCAGTTTTAGTAGCCCAAATGGAAAAACACATTATGTAGAACTTGATAGTTCTCCTTTGCTCCAAGGCCAGAAGGGGGTGGGAGGCTCAAAAGGGGGTGGAGCAAAGAAGACATTGCCAAAGGTAAATAAAGCCCCTGCAAAGAGGTAGAAAAACTTAGGAGAGGGTGAGGAGGTAGAGATATGGGGAAAGGTAAAAGAAAATAGGCAGTCAGCTATGTCCTTATCAGAAAAAAGATTTTTGACAGAGGACAGGCCAGGGAGAAAGGGTTTACTGTATACAAAGGAGGGAGATGGAAAAAGACAATCATTTATATGAGAGAAGAGTCAGGAAAAATATGGAAGTGATGTTCTAGAAGTCTGGGAGAAAAGCTTAGGGGTACTTACCTTAGAAACAGCAACAGCTGATAAAAGAGCAAGGTATCAGCTAACAATACATTGGGTGCACTGCAAAACAGCTATGTCATTACTGAATTTACCCTCGAAGTAACTACCAGTTTATTGACAGTGTTTTCTGTTCATTATAAATAATTTGATTTAGTAGCCCTTGCTTGTAATCCTGCCTGCTAATCATTCAGTAGCAGCTCCTATTACATCTTGAAGGGCAGCAACAGCCACAATTTGGGACCATTCTGTGTCCCTAAAAAGCACTGAGGTGGCTGGGGTGACACTTCTCCTAGTGTCAGCATCTAGGGGGTTTGCTGAAAGGGCACCTTTCTCCCTAGAAACCTGGGCAGGGGTTGAGGCACAGACCATAAATTACAAAATCTGCAACTTGTTTTTCAAGCAGATGGTACAACATAAAGCCCTCTGCAGCAATCCCAATGCAGCTGTACTTACCAAGAGAACATTCCTATCCTTTCCTAAAATCAGAATTTTAAAGAGTGATTTAGAGCCAGAATCATAATTCACTCTAGTTGTGTTACAAGTCATTGTGTTTGCAGCATGACTTTTATCCCAAGGTATTCTCTACAGAAGCATTTTACCTAGAATACACAAAGATTACCTGAAAGGGACAGGTATGGCTGTGCAGGTAGCTGTACCCTCACTGAAGCTTTCTTCTGGGGCCACCTTCAACACTGATTAAACAAGTAATGACAACACTTATCTACCTAATGCAAAGATGGCAGTAACTGAGTGGCAAATGTCTGCAGGCTGCAGAATCAGAGCCAAAAAAAAACAAGAGAAAAGAAAAAAACCAAACAACCCCAAATCAGAAGTGTCTTCAAGAGACACTTTGTTGGGTGCAATGCAGATGTTACTTTCCCAAATGACTCCATTTAAGTTGCCTGTATTCCAGCTAGACCTCTTGACTACATACCCCTCACAGGCACAACAAAAAGCAGTCCAGGCCGTTGGAGCTTTCTTTTCCCAGAATCGGATGAACTGTTGCTTATTGACAGCTGCACAGTCCCTCAGACATCTACAGAAACACCTCTCTAGAGCAGTTCCCCCCTGAAACTGCAGGCAGTTTCAGTTTCCCTAGCTGAACACTAAGAGTAGACACAGATGAGGAAATTAACCTCTGTTGTGGTGGAAAACCTTACTAAGTGTGGCTTCTCAGACTAATTTTGTCTTCAGCTTCCTGCACTATTTCTCCTTTAAGCCTCATTTGCAATTCAAGAAAAGGGGAGGCCATAGATAACAGTATCTTATTTAGTAGATCAAGCAATATATAGGCAAGATTTCCATTAAGCAAGGTATCAGTCCACATATTTTCACTGTTAATGAAAGCTGCCAAGTAATTGACTGGTACAGGTAAAAATAACAATCACATGGGAAGCTGATTTTGTGTATCTATTACTCTAAACTGAATGTTGCTCACGTGTCTGAGGTCTTAAGACCTTTCTCGTTAGGGCGTTTTGTCCCTGCTGCAAGCAAATTAGTTCCTAACAAAGTATGATTTGAGCCCTGCACACACACCCCTCATCCTCTAGGTAGGAAAGTATTTTCTTACCATAGGAAACTGATACTTCCATCTTCCAGTGTTTAGCATCACGCATACTAAATATTTATGCCTACCGGATGTTCACAACTTGAGACAACTTACATCCCATCCTGTCCCATATCAGCGCCACCACAGATGCACTAAATCTTGGTGCTTCTCTGTGCTGGTTTGAGGCTAATTGGAATATTTTAATTAAAAGAATTAGATTATAGGCTGAGAAAAGAAAACCATGGTGATGTCTACTTCGCTCATAGGCTTGCTGAGATGTATAAGAATAAGAACACAAACATAGATAAGACACTCTCTCTCAGAGAGTCTCGGGCTCTCTAGCTGTTTTTGGTCTTGGCCTCTCTGCTGAATAACCTAACTAACCATTCTTCATCTAACCCCCTTGGCCAAACCTCCAAACTCACCTTGCACGTAAGGCAAACCCTGGGGTAAGGTAGAGGGGTGGGGAGAAGGTGGAAGGGTGGTTGGGAGCCCCTCCTGGGGATTCTGATTTCTGGGAGGGGTATTGCGTTTCTGTATTACTTTTAAGTTGTATATTTCTATAAAAATTCACGTATATTGTGTATATATCTGCTTATACATTGTGCTAAGCTGTAAATACAGCTTCAGTCCTTAACTTCCAGCTAGCTGAGTCTAGTCTGGGTGATTTTACAAAG
>WBNM01007350.1:30882-74968 GCA_013399055.1 Ramphastos sulfuratus
GGGGGGGGGGGCAGGTAACTCCCAAACCATCACATTCTCAGTAACATGTATTTTTATTATCTATTTCAGCTAATGACTGAAAACCCCTGCCCTCATACCTTTCAATATTTTAACTCTCTGCAACCCACAGTCCAAATAGCTTGAGATCTTTGCTGACTTACCCATACAGAACCTAAACATCGGCAGTGATGTTTATTAGTTTAGTACAGTCTGATTCACCTATCTGCTGTATTCCATTTGTGTACTTGTTTTTTCTATAGACTTTCTAGTTCCCCACTGTTGGAAAACACCTATTTTGTGTAAGAAATATGACCATTAGTTGCCCTGCATTCCTCTGATGGCCCACACTGCTAATTTTGGATTTTAGTTGTGAACATCAAGTTCTCCATTACAGGCAAATAATCGAAGGGGAGGCTTTAATACTGCAGCATTTCTTACAGGCAACTAAGTGAGGATCTCAGCTTTTCAGGTTTTAAGTCTCAGTTTTCCACTACTTGCATTTCATACTGGTGACAATACATCTCACATACGTATACCTGGTGCTTGAAGCGTTGTTCTGAGATTCTATTTGCATGTAATGTGAGCAGCAGCAGACCGCAGATATTTGTAATACTTTAAGAAAGCCAAAAGGAGCAAGTCTTCTTATATTACATTCCTAGTATTAGCAGACATGTCCTGGAAAGTAATCTGTACTTGGAAGGTGAAACTGAAAGGAATAGGGGAAGTATGATTTGAGGAAGCAAAGAAGATGGAGCCAGGTTTTCCTTAGTGCTACCGGGATGGACATGAGGAAATGGGCGCAAACTGAAACACTGGAAATTCCATTTGCAGACATGAGGACACAAGAGGAGAAAAAACACATAACATTTTCACTCTGACAGTTTACTAGAACAGGTTGCTCTGAGTGGCTGTAGAGTCTCCATCCTTAGGAGATAATCAGAATCCGACTGGACGTGGTCCTGAGCAGCCTCATGTAGCTAATCCTTCTTTGTACAAGGGGTTGGACTAGGTGATCACTGTGTCCCTGGCAGCCCCAACTATTCTGTGATTCTGAAGTTGAGAAAAAGGCATGGGCCAGTGCCATAACAAAGACTGTTTTTCTTTAGAAATAGGGAGGTCTTATCAAGCAAGTGAACTATGAGTGGTACTCAGTCTTCAAACAGAATTTGGTTAAACACAGAGTGGAAATATAAATATGTGGAGCAGATTAGCACCTCACTGATACTCCTAGTCCTGCATTTTGGTTTTCTACTTGATTATTTTTTTTTCTTCCAGTAACTTCCCTGAGAGCATGCTGTATTTTGACCTTTAGAGAGGTCCCACAGATTAAATATCCCTTTGTACTTATGCAATTCTCAAGTGTTCTGCTTTTGCTGGCCCTTCAGCATCATGGCCTCACCTTCTTCTTTGCCCATGCAGTAACTTCCATGGGTCACAGATTATTCCTGCCAGCTGAATGTGTCTATTGTCCTGTAACTTCCATCCAGTCCCATCCCTAAGGCAACATTAACCCGTTCATTCCTAGTAAGGTATCTTTAAAGCAGTTGGCTAAAGGAAGATGCTTCACATACTTCTTTGTTTGCATTAGTAGATGTGCCCACTTTTTTCTGATAGAAATATTTAGGACAAATCTTAGGAAACTATTGGATTAGATTTGTACTTTAGTTGTATGCAGACTTGGGTTAGGAATAGCTCCTAGTTTTAACAACTTTTTCATACTAATGGTTTTGTTTCAGATTCTTCTAAATGAAGTACATACCCCAACAAAGCATCCTGCTACAAAGGCAGCTGGGTTAATGAGCAATTAAAGCTGTAGAATTGTGTAGGAACTTGTCTGAACAGAAATCAGAAATTTTATCTTAAAAAGAAAACTGCAGTATGACTTCTCAGGTACATTGCCTTCTTTCTCACCCTGTCTGAGGAGATGTTTCTGGAGCCAGTTGCACCTACTTGGATACTCTCCTTTATAACAACCCACTTGACAACGCACTACTAGTTCTAGCCCAGCTGTCTTCTGTCCTCAAACAGTGCACACATGGCAGGAAAACACCACTTATCTCTGGATGGCCCAAGCACTTTGTTGACAATACGATCAGGTAGTGCTCCACAGCTCTTTCATAGGTACAATAAGTGGTTACCTCTGGACAAGGGCAGAGTAAAGAGGTGCTTACCTGGAAGCTTGGTAATTAGGGAGCATGATTTAAGTTCTGGTGCATAGATCCCCCTTTGTCAGTAATCCTGCTGCATTCAGCTTCTCATAAATGAATGTCATTTCCTAACAAGTAAGACTTAGACTTGCACTGTTAAAGAAAATGAATTTCAAGAAGTCAGTTACACAGTTCACACTAGTTCAAGACATTACATCATTTAACAAATACAAACAGGACAAACACAGCCACTGAGCAAACTTGCAGTATATCAGAGCCCTGTAAACACACCTTGAGGCTGGGTCATATTTTCCTGTAACCTTGTTTTGAGGACAAGGTTAGTCAAATCTTGTGTTTGAGGAAATTCAGGACAGCAATCTGGCAGGCGTCACCTTCTGAGCCCCTCTGAAAGGGTCATTACCTGCTGGAGGTGGCAGTCACTTCTACTAGCCCTATGCACTGAAAGCAGACAAGAAGTGCGAGTCCCTAGGACCACTCACTTGTGGCATCAGATGAGGCAATCTTGCACTGTTGAGCTGCTCACACAAAGGCAACTAAGCGTGTTAAAGTCAGCTTCTGCCGCAGCAGCTTTTTCAGCATTGACAGCGTTGCTTTTTGCCAATGCTCAGCATCAGCTACTTGCCATTAACAAGCTTCACTAGCTGATTCTCTTCCCCACCTCCCACTCCCTGACTTCACAGTTTAGTCTCAGCTTCAGCAGAGCAGTCCCTACAGGCTGGGCAGCAGGTCCTGCTGAGCCTGTCTCTGACACTAAAGCTTTGTTTAAGTACATGCAGCAGTACTGCTGCCGCCTCCAGCTCAGCTGCAGCTCTGGTATCCAGCAGTCCAAAAGTGAGCTGTGCCCAGTGCCCAACTCCTGTAAAATTTAATGATTGGGATCTCAGCAGAATGCCATTCTGACAGGTACCGCACCGGGTACTGGGCTGCCAGAAGGGATCAAGTAACAAATGCTTACAACCAGGGTATCGTTTAGAATCACAATTACATAAATTACCTCATGTGATGAAATCAGAGAAACCTCAGATAAACTTCAGTTGGCTCTGGCATTTCAAGACAACATCTGTTACTGCTATTATATTTACTGGTAGTGGTAATGTCAGGTTTATTGCTTGCTGGGAAGAGCTAATCATTAGCACAGGAAGGTTTGCCCAAAAAAAAAAAAAACCAACAAAAAACCCCACACCCAAAAACAAACAAACAACAAAAAAAAACACAAACACCAAAACCCAAACCAACCACACAAACAAAAACAAACAAGCAAACAAACAAACAAAAAAACAAACAGAAAAAAAAACAAAAAACAAAACCAGAGCAAAGACGTGTTAAAATGGCTTCAACTTCTGGAACTGTGCACTTTCATAAGGGGATGATAGAAATAATCATGAGAATTCATGCAGTGTACCTCATCTCATCCTTTGCTTCTGCACATAAGAAAATGAGCACCTTGAATACAACCCTTTTACCTGACTGCATTTCTCAATGTCTTTCTCATCTATTATGTCAGTACAGGCAAAAGCTCTTCCTTACAGGCAACTGAGGAACGTAGTGAGATGTTCCATATGAAATCCACAGAAAGTAGGGATGGAAAAGTAGTTTGACCTTCACTGTGCTTCACAGCAACAGTTTTAACCAGACACTGCTTTCCCGTATGTGCCTCTTCTACATACCAAGACCCAGAAATTTGGCTGACCTCTCACTGAAAAGAAGCAAATCTAAGTTTTTTTCAGCAACTTTCTCTCACATCTTGTGCTTCTTCAAGTGCTTCCTGGATTTGCACTGATGAGGCTGAGAAATGCAAGTAAAAAAATCAGTAAGATTTAAGAGAAAGGAAACAAGATGGAAAATCTTGTTCAGTGCTTTCCTGCCTAGTACATACAATGCCTGACAAGGTCAGGTTCTCGCTGTACCACTCAGGATAGCTAATTTTGCATCATTAGAACATTTATACCCAGAAATAGAAAAGTAATAGCGAAGGAAAAACGAAATCAGAAGACAGAGCTGTCTGATCATCTGTGGTGGTTTCTAGTCAAACAAGGCTGTTAACTCTTTTCACTCCTGTTTGCTGGACCCTTTCTCTCATCTCTGGGACTGTGCTCTGTTACTAGTACCTCAGACCAGTTGCCATATACCACCAGCAACCTAGCAAACCATTTCTGTTTCTGACAGGAGGAAAAAACAACAAAACAAAACACCTACTAGAAGCTCTTCTCTTTCTCCCCTAAATGCAAAGAACCAAAAGCATAAACCACATTACCTGCTTAGCAATCCTGGGGGAGGCACAAATGGCCAATGCAGAGAGTAGTTCTTTTTGACCACTCCACAGGTGGCATAATGCTGTGCACAGACCAGCCTGAGGTCTGCTGTTGGGCATCTGCAGCTCTGTCCCCTCTTGCCACCTGTGTTTTGTATCAGTCAGCTTGGTGCAAGGATGGTTAGTTCACAGACACTGCAACATGAGTCTTCATTCTGCCTCTGCTGTGAGGACAGATTGTGCAGAATAATTTTGGTCTTTTCTTCTAAACCATTACTGCAAGTGATATTAGGGTACATTTCAGGGGCACTCATCAGCATGAAGTCTGTGCTGACATGCCATCTCCTTTAAATATGCAGATTAATCTTACACACCTGGTTTTTTGTTCAGAGAAAACAGTGACGGAAAACAGCATCTAATTATGCCATTCATTTTGAGAGTGTAAGGATACTGTTTGTCTTAATCAAACATCCTGCTGCAAAAAGCTGTCGGTAGATGTGACTCATTACCTTTCCTACCCTGGCCAAATATCATGCCCAACAATTCAGCCACCCATGCAAGCTAGAAGCTGTCTAACCAAGATGCAGGACAGCTGTCCCTCTCTGAAGCAGTCAGCAGTTGCTAGAAAGTATGAGGATGACCCGTCGAGCACACCACATACAGCATTCCCTCTCTGCAGAGAGGTCCTAATGCTAAGCAATCCAATTTACACAGATTTCTCCTGGACAAATTCCCCAGCCTAGGGGAAGTATCTTAGCAACCCAAAAATAGGCTTTCCACAGATTTATGCCTTCATCTAGCTCTGTAGTTCCCTCAGTTCTCTGAAGAAACTAAAAGCTGTTCAGAGCAATTAAAATAGTTAGACTAAAAATTAGAAGAATTTTTGCCCATGAGGCCCCATCACATGTTTAGTCTTTCAGCACTGTCACTGTGGCTGACTGCAAAGCCAAGCTGCAGGAACAGAGCCCCCATAGAGAAGGGGCCTAGGGCAGTGTAGATGCTGCTCTCAGCAGTGCCCCTCCAGAGCCAGTCTCAGAAATGGGATCAGCTTAGAACAAGTGGTGCAACAAATGGAATTTGATACTGCAGACATTGTGCTGCCTAATCCCCAGTCTACGCATCTGTCCTGTTAGGCTTTTTAGGTCATAAATATTTGCTTCCCTTGGTGTTATTCCTGAACTTTACCTGAAAAGCAGCACAGTTAGAGGAATTGGATTGTACATACTCCACTACATTGACAACAAACCCGTGTAGATCTCTGGAAAGAAAAACAGAAGACTTGCTTTACAGTAACTGCAGTCCAGAACTGAAGAGGCGTGCTTAAAATAATTGGGCTTGAAGAAAGCACAGGTAGTACTTACAATGCAGCTGAAACAAATATTTGCTTAGCAAAACATGAGTCCAGGATCTTGGCAGAAAGACCTTACTTTCCTCTAACAATTGTCAGGGTTTTTTAAAAGTGAAATGAAGAGGTGATCTTCCAACCAGTGCACACCACTGAATACAGGTGATCAGACTAATCTAAACCAGTCTGCTAGAAGGAATCGCTTACACTACCATATTGTTATGCTATCTGATAAATTCACAGAAGTTTCAAAGAGAGTATTTCTTAACTGCGTGGTTGTTTGCTTTTGCCAGGAGGTGGATTTTTCTCCTTGCTGCTGACTCTCCCAAAGGCACTGATGCATCAGGAGTTGTTCCAGGCGGAAGTATCCAGTTGCCTTCTTGTTTGCTTATGCAGGTGCTTTACGTAATGGCCCAATAAGGCTGACGCTTTCGGAAAGCAGCTGCGGCACAGGCAGCAGTGTAGGAGTTTACCACTTGCAGCTTAGCTGGCCTCCAACAGCACAAGAAAACAAGTCCCACGTCCTCTCACAGTCAACCAAATGGAACTGTTTGCATTGTGTTATGGCTTTGCATTGCTAGTAAAGCATTGCTAGTAAAAACAACACCCTGATAAACAACACCCCAAAGTTGAGAAGGGATCTAATACTCCAAAATGTAAGAAAAACACTCTAAAAAAAGGGAGAGAGGGAGATGGATGGGAAGGGCATCAAACCTATTTACCTGTTTTTCATTGGTTTTCAGTCATTATTAGTATTTAGTCTGACTAATGTAGCTGAATAGGTACCTAATTCAAAGTTCTTATATTAAAGAACAAAACAATCAATAAAAACCTGAGGTTAGGTTATTTAGCAGAGAAATCTAGGCAAAGTTCAGCTGTCATCGCTAGGCTTCAACTCTGCCTTTGAAGTAGGACTGTAAGTCTCCTGCTGCTTCTAGCTGAAGGAGAAAGTCACTCTTCAGCACACAGGCTTATCATCAAACTTCTGTAAGGAGGCTTTTTCAGAAATAAGTCATTGTTTGGAGAGCCTTAAAAACAGCTCAGTTTTCTTTCAACCAACCAAAAATGCAGCCCTCGACTTTTAAAACACCTGACCAAATGAGCCCAGCTGGAAAGTTACTCTCCTGTGACAGGAAGGGAGGTTTTTCTCCAGGGACTTAACTCCTCTGCCTGACAAAGAATGAGACTTCACAACCACTTCTCTTTTGTGCCAGTAACAACACTATGCCCATTAGGCTGCAGAAGAGATGGCTCTGTGAAGGCCTGCTGGATGTATATGAAACTGCTGGGAGGGAGTGAAGAGGGTGGAGGCAGGCTCTTCTCAGGGGTATCCAGTAACAGGACAAGAGGTAATGAGTGGCACTTGAAATTATACTTATGCAGAAAGAAACACTTTTTTATTGTTAGGATGGTAGAACAGTGAAGTAGAGCTCCCAGGTGGGCTGTGAATTCTCTGCTCTTAGAGACACTCTAAACACAGCTGGACATGGTTGTGGGCAGCCTGCTGAAGCTGATCCTGCTTTTGGCAGAAGTCAGGCAATACTGTCTCCAGAGGCCACTTTCCACCTCAACCATTCCATCATTCAGTATTCCTGCAGCAGGGCACTGGCATGGCATGTATCACAGGGCAAATAGATGTCCACTGTAGTGTGTCTGTTTGTGATCCTCTGATAAATATAACTGTTGTGTTCCATGCTCCCTCAGCCTCTTTCTCCATGTAGGTATACCTGTGAAGAGACCTTAAGGCCCCAGAACTAAAATGTGATGGTGAATGCGTGATGAGCCTGAAGAGGGAACCTCTGCCTTCCTTCAGGACACCACCTGAAATAAACACTTAAATAAGCCTTTTTGCAGCATTTTTGATTCGTCTTTGAAATTACCTTTTTTTTTTTTACTTCCCCCCACTTAATTTAGGCTTTCCCTTATAGCCAGTTTGCCCAGAGTCAAGGATACAAGTGTCAGTGCATCACTTAGAGCTGCACAGCCTTTCAGTACTTTTAATTCTTTTCTTCGGCACAAAGGGATTATTATTCCATTTGATTTTAATCAGCTTCTGGGACTAGACCCAGCTATTTTCCTATGCAAGTTGTCCTATGAATGAGGATTCTGTTTTTAGTGGCATCACACATGAGCTGGATCAAGGATTAGCTGTGGGTATTTCTGAGCACTTGCAGTCACAATTCACATCTTCCAGGCTTTTTCTGCTATCAGAAAGAAAAAAGTCTTTCTTGAGGTACTAAAGTCTGAAAACAGCCTGTCATGAATAGTCCCATTGATTTCCAGGTAGTTACACTCTTGCCAGAACAGCACAAGGGAAATATCTGGTAGAAATCTTTCACAAGAGCTTTTAAGCTGTAGATTTGGCACAAGGAAGGCCCTGTTTCTGGAGCCTCACCGAGAACACAGAGGAAAAGCTTCCTTTTCTGTGCCCCATGCCTGTGTGGATTGTTCCTCCATTAAGGCTTATCTACTTTCACGTAATGAAGCATGCAATTTAATCAGGGGAGGCTGCAACAGGCCTGGACTTTAAAGAGAAAGTTTCTGCCTCCTTCTACTTGCACTGCTGCAGTTTCTACATTTTATCTAGCCCCCAGGCCTCCTCGGGGGAAAAGAAAATAAAAAATAGGAAGATGGACTCAAGCATGTACGAGCACTTCACCTTTGTGTTTCTGGTGGAGTTAAAGCAACCAAGTGGTATGAGCCACTCACCATTTGCTGGTGCAAGATAGGGAATTATGATCCCAATTTTATTAAAATTACCTGAACTATGCAGCATGTCACGAGCTGAAGCAGAAATTCAATCCAAACTATCCTTTGCCTTTATATTGCTATCTAAACCCATCTGCTTCAGTTTCAGAAAGGATTCAATATTTGAATTGCTGAGTGTTATAGCTCCAGGGTACATTCCTGACCAAACTACCTGGCAACTTCGCCCTGACAGCTTCGTCCTGACAGCTGTGAAGCCAGCCAGGGAAAGGAAAGGTAAATGAAGCTTCTAATTGTGCTACAGTAATCACCCACTCGGTAGCGACTCCAGGCAGCAGCCACTCACTCTTCAGTATTGGTAGAATAGGTCTGTGGAGAAATAAACAGCCCAGCCTGCAGTGTTTTTCAGCTGCTACTCAGGAGCTGAGCTTGTTCTTCCCAACACAAACTTGTATCTGCTTCTAGAGTCCAAATCCTGTCCTCACATTGTAGAAGAATGGCTAATTCTCAAACAAGTTCTGCAACACTCTTCTGCCCTTCCCAGACGTGGGACCGCCTAAAGCATTCTTTTCTGTAGATGTGAGTGCTGTCAAGATGGTCTGGCAACTGATGTAGTACCTGGAAGCTGCAACAGAATTCTGTGCCTGTGCAGAGCGCCAGTGCACTGTGTGCACATGCTGTGTACCTGCATAGGCACCACAGTGAGTGAACAACAACCCTTCCACACCCTGAAAGCCAGAAATAAGATCAGCTTTGACTGGGTAACTCCCTAATCCTTTATCCTAATGGTAAACTAGCCCTTCTCCCCTCTTCTCCTTTTCTACAGCCATTTTTTAATGCAACAGCAAATACCCCACAGAGTTGGAAGTGGTAAGCAGCAAAACGAATCACAGCAGCATGAGAGTAATACCAAGAAACACACTGCTTTCAAGTATTCTTTGGAAAAAAAAAAAAAAAAAAAAAGAGTGCACCCAAAACTTTATTTAGTAGAAAACTTTCAGAAGACAGTATTACACTGAGAACATACTCATCAAAGACAATTCCCGTTCTCCTAAGATGTAATCCCGTTTCATACTCCACCCTTTATTCATTGCTTTCATCCTTACAGAGAGGCTGTAAAGCTCTTCTTCTGCAATGCCGTCAAAAAAGAAGTCCTCATTGAAGATAGGATTTTTGCTTCTCTTTATAACAGTGCTTCTCTGCTTCTGTGTTTTCCCTGGCACGAGGGAGAAGGTGATACAGCAGTTGATGTTTTTGGCCTCTACAGAGTCATCATATAAACCCTCTGCACTGATCAGGCGGATCCTCAGCCTTTCATTCTCTGAGCAGTATTCAGCTGACAGCCTCAACATTCCACCCTTGTCCATAACCACCGTGCTCTCTCCCACCAGTCTCTCCCGGCTGCGGGCCAGATCCAGGGGAAAGATGGGAGAACAGGATGTGCTAAAGCTCTGCATGGCAAGCAGCCCCTCTGAGGCCCGCCTGATGACACTGGGGCTGTTATCAGTGGAGCTGCTTTCCTCTGTAGAAAGAGAATTGTTCCTGGGCATGCTGGATTTGTTCTTGGCTTTCAGCGCTCGGCAGAGCAATCCCTCCTGACTTTGTGTTTTGATCAGAGAGCAGGATCTGGGAGGAGACCTGCTGAGAAGTGGGGAGCTGAAAGGAGAGGAGTCGCTGGAGGAGGCAGTATCGCTGTCACAGGCACCTTGCCTATGCAGAGAGAGGTGCTTCGGAGGCAGCCTCACAGAAGCAAAGCTGATAGCAATGGGATTAGATGTACTCCCTTTGCCACTGAACGTGTTAGCTCTGGATCGAGACAGTATCAGGCTGGGCAGAGCACCATAAGGGTCAGTATGGAAGATGGACTCTTTTCTCCTGGTGTGGGGACTCTCCAGCAAAGTGCAGAAGCCATAGGAAGTGGGAGCTCTGGGAAAATGAGGCAGGGAAAGTGCTGCTTGGGACTGTGGGTCTGAGTTGGTGCTTTCTTCCTCCAGGGATGGAATCTCCTCAGCACTTTCCACCTGAATAAGATGTGGCAAGGAAGACTTCTGGCTGTGGTCAGAAGAATTATGATCTGCATCCTCTGGACTGTGGTCCTGGTGAGAACCTGTGCCTTTAACAGGGCTGGAACTGGTCAGTCTTGGGGGTATGCAGAATTCAGGGATTCTGTCAGGGGTGAGCACATTAGGAAAAGCAGCAGTCCCCATTCGGGCTTTTTCAGGCAGATTTTGGGCAGGTGGCAGTCCCAGGAAGGAGGATCTAGGGAGGTTTCCATTTTCATGTGATGCTCTGATCTTTTCCAAGAACCACATCACTACAGCCGGACAGGAGATCCTCAAAGAGGAAAAGCTTGAAGTGCGAACCCACCTGCAGGCACACAGAGATGCAAGAGTACATAAACATTCTTCGTGGACACACTACAACCAAGGAAGGCACGGAGGATGCTAATCGAGGCAGGACTAACACAAACCCCCTAAGTCCACAGGCTCAAAAACAGCCTCTTCCCAGCACACTATCTAGAGAAGTCCAATGGATTTTGCCTCAAGACTAACATTAAACCGCTGAAGAGATAAATCAGCACTGTCAGGGCAAAACGTCCCTCTCAGATGAACCCCACCTCATTTCTCCTATAGCAGAGGACGTACCTTAGATAGCCACTCACTCCTTGCGGCAGCCCTCGCTCCGTTGCCGTTAACCGGCCACGCACTCCACCTGCAGCTGCAGCCGGACAACCGCGGCCACCTCCGAGCCGGCCCTTTTCTAGTGCCGCTGGGCGCCTCCCACGCGCACCGCTGGTGGAGGGAGGGGGAAACTGTGCCGGGCTCTGCTCCCGGAGGGGCGGAGGAGGACGGGGAGGGATCGTAGCAGCGCCGCAGCTGCCTGCGCGCCGGACGTCGGACGTCGCGCTGCGCACCAGGACCGTGTGTAGAGCACAGCAAAGGGGAGAAACCTGCAAAATGCGCCTGTGGCGGCGGAGCTCTATGGGCTCTGTGGCCCCGCGGAACCAAGCCGCGCTCCGCACCTGCCTGCGTGCGTGGCGGAACGAGGCTACCCTAGCCCGGCCCCGCGTTCGTAGCGGTGGGCAAAGCCAGCAGCGCGGTAGGCAGCTCATCGTCCGTCCCTGCTTCCCTGTTTTTTTTTCTGATGAATACAGATTTACAGAGGCGCCCCGGGGTGTTCGGAGATGAACTAACAAACCCTGGACAAAAGCGGAATTGTCTCGGTGCTTCTTTTTTTGCCCCGAGATCCTGGCAGGATTCCAGCACCAGAGTAGTAGAAAGTGGGGACTGAGGGTTTTCAAGCTGATTTGAAAGGAGCTTTACTGATGCTATTCTGCATCTGAATGTGTACCGTGCCCCCGCCCCCCCAACACCCCGCCCCATTACATACAAAGAACAAAAGACAATTGAGCCCTAACTCGGCGTCCTATCACTGATACAGAGAAACAACAGCAGATGCAATAAGACAAGGCACAGAACCCTTTGGCAAGTCTCCTTGAAATGGAGTGTCAAAGGCACAGGCATACATGATGCTTAACAGACACTGCACAGAGCCAGGTGGGAACCAGGAACTTTCTCCTCAGTTCTGCAATGCAGAAGAACTTGAACAGACCTCTGCAAACTCTCTATAATTATCCTGCACACTGCAAGTAGGAATCTTAACTGCAAAGCCACGAAGACCTGCCTAACAGGTTGGCTAAATACTCAATTAAAAGTGGTAGGCCTGCAGCACAATCAATAGTGGATGAATCATTTTTTGTCATTCTTTTTCCTGCAGAGGAGCTGAAGTTCGCATTTACTGGGTGCTTGACATAGAAAATGTGCTCAAAGAAAACAAACCAAGTGGGTTACAGGGAGAGGGAACATTTTGAACCTGCTGAAAGGTTTATCTGGAAATGTATGTGTTCTGAATCTGAGCCTTTTCTCTCTCCTGATTGTTTTACACCAGTTAAGCTTAACTTTCATAACAGTTATCTAGTGA
The DNA here is from genome assembly GCA_013399055.1 of Ramphastos sulfuratus. Classification (NCBI taxonomy): domain Eukaryota; kingdom Metazoa; phylum Chordata; class Aves; order Piciformes; family Ramphastidae; genus Ramphastos; species Ramphastos sulfuratus. The sequence goes on from WBNM01007350.1 coordinate 43,334, forward strand.
TTCAAACCAGAGAAAATTCCTTCTGTAGCATTTTTTTAAAGGTTCAGAAGATCCCAAATGCCCTGGTAGCATTCTGGTTGTCAGTGCTTTTGCAGCTTGCTTACATGGATTTATTTGCTGTGATTCAAATAATCTCCAGTTTGATTTAGAGGCTTGCAGAAAGGGTTTGTACAGTCCAGCTAATGAGACTTGCAACAGCATAACAAGAGGAGCTGTTGGAGACACTGGGACACTCTCCTTAGGGAAGCAGAATGTGTGCCATGTAGCTATTACCTATTCAGACCAGGCAATACAGCACTAGATATAGTGCATTACACATCACATAGCTTTGTGAGCTTCATTCAAATCTATCTATCTATCTATCTATATATATATATCTGCTTTTAATACCAAAAAAAGATATGACTCTAAAAATGGAGGAAAAAAGGAGGGATATAAAAGTTTTAGTGGGAACCTTATTGCCTCCAGGAATGGTTCATAGAAGTAAACTGGATATGGCAATCATGCCAATTAGCCTCAGGTATACTAAGTCCACAGTGGTGCCATCAGGCAGTGGTGAAATGAAATAGCTAGCCTGGCTTACGTACTTAATATCCATTTAGTCTCCTTAGACTTCCTTCACAGTTAGTGAGAAGAGCTAGGGATTTTCCAGAGAGTGCTTCAGTCTCCTGATGGCAATTGCCTCTCCCTCTAAAGGACTGCGATGAGAGAGCAGGTGCCTAACACTGAGTGATGTGTATCCTCCCCTTCCCCTTCCTAATAAAGTCTGCACTTTATAGCTGTTCGCCAGATTGCTGATGTGCTGGGAGTTCAGGAACAGTTAAGTACTTGTACAACCCCCATGGAAATAGGCACTCAAATATATAATTAATTAGCTGTTTAGTTTCCTGTGTTCAAAACGGTTTCTCTTTCCTTGATTAGCTTCAGAGCATAATTAAAACACGGTGCCAACAAGGCTTCCTGTGTCTGCAATAAACCACTTTTAAACCGGAAGGGATACAAATTGCGGCAGGGCTTTATTACAGCGCCTGTACCACTAACCGGGGAAACCCTGGGAACTGGCCAGGGGCTGGCAAGGCTGCGACAGAAGGAATCTCTTGTCCGAGCAACCAACGAAGCCTGCATTTGTCCTTCAGTTGTTGCGCTGATATTATTTCTCTGTGGTCGCCTGGACTTCTCTTGGCACAAAGACCCGGCTCAGGAAGTGTCCGACTGTGTCCACTCGTGGCCGTACTGGCTGCGGCTGGGAGCCGGGATGGGGCCTCAGCAGGACAAGGGGCCGCAGCAGGGCCCGGGCCCCCCCTGCCGGCCGCGCTGCCGCGGGGAGTCCGCTATGCTCTTCGTGAGGGCTTCGATTCTTCGGAAGAATAACTCTTAGGTTTGTCCATCTTCACTCATGACACAAGGCTACAGCTGTAAAGGCGATTTTGCAAAAAGGTGATTTTGATTTCCAAAGGCGTGGCAGGGATGACCTGTGCATTACAAAGCATTTACTGGCAGGTTTTATTAAACAAGTGTTTCTTAAAAACCTCTCCCCTGCCCAGACAGACACACAAAAGAATCCTTCCCCAAAGAGCACAGATCAGAAACAACCTTAAACTGATAAGAGAGGAAGGATTTGTGCTCTAAAGCACCTGAAATACATGTTCTTAGGGCTTCCTGGATGGTTACAGTTTGTCCCGCAGGTACAGTATGTATGAATCTTAAATGCACCAGATGACATTGCTATGTTGAAGCAGCAACTTGCTAGTACAAATAAGGCTCATGAAAATGAATGAGGCAGCGAGGACACTTCAAAAAGGATAACTGACCATGTCAAAACATGCTAGCTCTTGATTCAGAGTGTTTAACACTTTAAAAGCAGGTGTATTCGTAGACAGTGCTTCCCTGTATTTCCCATGGCCATGAGCTACAAAGACTGAAGTGTCACAGAGAGAGGAGAGTTTCTAGGTTGGTCCCTAATAACAACAACCGCAGCTGCCTGCAGGCCATACTCTGTAGTACTGCCATGGGCTGTGAGAGCTTGATGCAGCTCCAAGGAGTCATGTGTGGAGGCTTTATGGATGTTCCTTGCTTGGCCCCAGCCCACCCCCATTCCGGGGCAGGCAATGGAAGGTAGGAGGTAGACACTTTCCAGTTGTAGTTGGGAATTCCACTGTGGGAGCTACCAGGTGGACAAATCCTATGCTGCATGTGCAGTGGTGGTGGCGGGGGTGGAGGGGGAGGATGGGTGTGAAGCACTTAAAAATGACAGCCTCCAGCCAACTTCCTCCTCTCCAGGTCACAGAGTGACTCCAGTTGTTTATACCAGCTTCCACATAGATTTTATGATTTGACTTAAAGAGATACTCCTCCTTTGCAGTAAGTACCTTTGCAGTAAGTTTAGGGCCAGCCAGTGTAGGCAGCTTCACCTCGCAGATTAAATATTAAAAAGCAAACTCATAAACAACAAAAGAGTATCTTCTGAGTAGTGAGATATAGTTGAACATTTCTTCTATGTGAAGTTGGTACACTGATGGGATTGGCCTCAATATATTGATGGGTAGGACATGCAATCATGAGAGTGACATCTTTGAATGGAATATATTTCAGAATCACTAATTGGCAGCACCTAACTAAGAAACAGATGTTGCTTTTGGTACACTGAAGTACCTCTAAAGCAAAGCTTAAAGTTAGACTCTTCATCCTTAGACTGTGTCTTGAGCATTTCTGTGGGCAGAAGGACAGGTCTTTCTACAATTTCATTTTAGAAGAACCCAGCATTTCAGCAGCTAGGCTGTAGTTTTCTGTCCACTAAGTTGTTGTGAATGAGAAAGTGTTCCCCATTTTTACTTTCATTTAAAACATAGGGCCTGCAATAGCCATGACCCTGCAAAGCTGCACCCTGATCATCTGTGATTACCCCTTTATCTCAGACTTACATTTGCTCAAAGAGTATTTGGAGAACAAAAGTAATTGGGAATATCAGTGTGGGGGGAAATCTATTAATTACACTCATACCAGTAAGAACAATCTGATTGCAGGAGCCAATGGGAAGGGCCCTGTAGACTTCAGGCAACTTTGGGAAAAGGCTCAGGATTTTGTTGAGGTGCTGGTTTGGGGAATCGGAGAGATAGGATGAAAACAAATAGTGACATCTTTGTTATAAGGAGGAATTTGGTTGTTTTAAATTTAATTTAAAAGAAAACTGAAAGAAAATTAACATGATAGTGTAATTATATCTTGTGACAAAGAAGCAGCTTTTGGGGGATTGTGTGGATGACTACCGCTCACCTCAAGCATTAAGTATCTGTCATCAGTGTACCGTTTACAAACAGAGAAATGTTTCAAACTAGGTTAAAAGTGCCTGGGAAACAACACTGGCTCACAGCAGCAAGCTGGAAAACTGTGAGAAAGGCAATGATTTTCTTTGACAAACTTCATCCCAAGTCAGGGAATCCGCCAACATGAGAAAACAAACACTTCAATGACTGCTCCCAAACACAAAGAGTTTGAACACATGGGCAGATATTACTATATAAAAAACCCCAACAAACTGAAGCCATTGCTGTCACACATTCCCACTGTGAAAAGCAGAAATAAGCTCATGTGACCATAACATTCTCTGGCACTTTGTAAAATTGTTACATGGCGTGGAGCTTTGCTTAAGTGGGGAGGACAAAATTAAACCTTCATTGTTCAGCTGTGTCATCCTCTTTCATTCCCTTTGGCAAGCTTTAAGCTGAATCCAGCCTCAGCCTCCCTCCCTCATCCCCCAGGGCCAGCAGCCTCCTGCTGGAGCAGGCAATGTGGAACACATGGCACTTGTGTGCTGGGAACCTCCTCCACCCCAACTGCTTAACAGAAAACAGGCTGCAATTTACTTGCAGTACATGTTTTACTTGAGGCTTCACACTACTCAAAACCATGGCAGAACCCGATACTTCAGTTGCTGGGACATTTGTGTTTTTTTCCTACCCACACATGTGAAGTAAAAGATGTTTTCCTGTTTTCTAGCACTTACAAGTATCTTTTGTTGCTTCATTTGTCTCAAATAAAATAAAACAAAAACTATGATGAAAGGTCTGGAAAATGCTTCTTCTAGCATTGGAATTACATGGACAGGTCATTGAGAAGAAAGAAGAGATAAAAAGGAATACCTTTTCCAGACCATATTTGTGGGAAGCACAGCTCTTTTTTCATGCCCAGCAGCATCATCCCCAAAGCCGAGTGGTACAGCAGGTTCTTTATTTTCCTCCTACCTGAATGGCAAAAGGATTTTCCTGGCCAGTGGTCTTGATCTATGCATCATCCATTTATATCCAGATGCATTGTTGTGCAGACACGGGGAGGGCAGGGGTCAGCCCCTCCCAAGTGTCTGTGGAGCTGAAAACACCTGAAAACTGCAGGTTCATACAGAAAATCCTGTATCTGGCCTCCAGGACAGAGAGTGCTTTTTATTTCTGTGCTGAAGCAGTATCTGCCTCATCACCACTATTCAGACAGTAGGGCCAGGATCAGAAGGCCATCAACTCATTTCTGCTGCTTCTAATTATGCAGAATTCATCAGCAAACTGAAGGCCAGCAAATGGCACAGGCACAGTACATAGCACAGCATAGTACACTGCCTTCCAGTATTCCTAATACTGAGCTACATAGCACCAGCAGTCCCATTCTGTGTGCTGCCTGCTCTTTTCCTCTATTGACTGTGGTCAGCTGAAGCTGGTAAATAATTAAAATATACTCAGTGACTTTCGCAAAGTGTTGAAGTATCAGCATTCGACAGCAGCTAAAGTGGCAGTCAGGCCAGAGGAGCTTCAGTCTCTAGATACTTCACCCACATGGTCCATTCGAAGATCAGCTGTTTCAGGCAGTCTGGAAGTCATTAAAACTGCCCCACTTAGCCTGTCAACAATTTGCCCTTCTCTAAGAACATAATTCATATTTCTTCTGGATTCTGTTTGTTAGATCTGAGTCAGAGCACCTTGGGAGTTGTGGAGAACTCCAGGAACCCTGGGCTTCAGTCGCTTTTCTAAAGGAAAACTGCAAAATTAATTACAGGATTGCAGAGTATTTATTTATTTATTTTAGGTATAGCACTGATAATCAGGTTACTTTTATGACAGTTACAGTGATACAAGCCCTTCAAGGGTGGTTTCAGTGGTACATGACCTTATTTGGACTATACAGGAGCACTTTTCATCTACTGAAAAGTGGCAAACAAGGGAAGAGAGCACTATTTGGCTTGTGTTATTATACCGAATGCTTTGATTTTAAATATTTTTGAAAAGTGTCTTCATCGTGCTGCCCACTGCAAGTCCAGAAAAGCACTGCATAAATCAGTTTGAGTTAGCAGCACTTCATAGCCTCCAGGCAAAGAAATCATGTATGGTTTCTCTATATGGTAAGATAACATTTAAAGAAAGAATGAACTGAGGATTGCTATCAGTGAATGACTGACAATAAGATAGAAGATTGATTTGATCACAGGAGATGCAAACATATTATGCCTTTAGTGGGTAAGTGAAAAGCTCAGCATTAAAATAAATTACCATCGGATTCTGGAGACAGCAACTGGAAATGGACTAATGCTCCCTCCTCTGTTATGCTGGCTTTACCTCTGTGTATTCCTGCTGACTTCAGACTTGCACTGCTCAAGTGAGAAGAGACTCACATGCCAAAGATATGCTATGCCAGCTTTGACCCAACTTAGCAATTGTGACCCTAGATTTTTCAACATCAATGTTCCTATCCATCCTGGTTTGCTGTGGCACTTTGAGCTCCACACACAAAAATATAGTGCTTTAAGAGTTCTCTTGCAAAGGAATTGCTGCTACATACTTATTCATTTCTTTTTATATTTCTCTTGAATCAACATCTCATTTAAAATCTGTAATACCACAAACAGTAGCAGTTTCCCTCTTCAGAGCCCCCAAAGCATGTTTCATGTTTTTTCCATTTTCACTAGATTTTTCTCAATACTGATCCTTTCATAGACCACAGTTCCCATGCCACCCTTTTATTTCTTCATCTATACTGGTGCTAGTCAGAATATAACTCCATTTTGTCATAATTCATCTCACTCTCATTTCTATGCAACTGAAACACCATAAAATATCAGCCAAAGAAAGGCTAATCCAGCAGACTTGGAACACCGCATCTCATAAAATCTTGTAAATTATTTATCAGATAGCACTGCCTCCCTCCAGTTTGTTTCATCTTTTATCTTCTGCCCTGATGTGTTGAACTAGCACAGTCTACATATTTGGCGCCCAATGTGGGGCAGAGAAAGCAGCTGGCTTAACTAAGACAGCTAATTTTGGCAGGAGACAAAAGGGTTGAGATAACAAGAAGTGAGATAATGAGAAAATTCAATTAAGGCTTAAGGCTTGGTAAGAGAGTTTTATACATTTGGCTTTTTTTTTTTTTCCATGGTGTGTTCACTATGTTGATGTATTTGCTTTCTGGGGGTGGCTGGGACCAATGTGCTGACCTTCTGTATATGTTCCTTCTGGTGTATATATTCCTTCTGGTGTATATATTCCCTCTCTAAGCCTATAGACAGACTGGCAGGCATGGCAGCTGCAGCAAAGAACCAAACTGTGCCAGTATCAGCTGCCCCTGCATGGAAAGAGAAGCATATGAGGGAAGAAGCTTGTCCTGCAAAGACAAAAAAACCCAGGGCCATTGCAGGAACAAGAGAAAGAGCCAGGGCTACTTGCTCAGTTCTTATCTCTGGTTTTGTAAGACGGCCAAGGACAAACAGTGGATGAAATAAACAGGCCTCAGCAATGTGAGGAAAATCTCTTTTCCTCTGTACAGGCCTGTGATTCAGCTGTGAAAAAACTGTCCCAGGAGGTCCAGCAACTCAAAAAGCAGACATACGACACCTGAGTGTTCCATCACTAGTGTGATGGGGGGAGGGGGGGGGGCGGTCTCTGCTCCTGGATGTGTTAGAAGCCAAGCACCAGAATGCAAGCCACTGTTTGCTTTCACTTGAAGGGGTGGATGGAGTCACGGCAATCAACTGCCCCAGCAGTGGAAACACAGCCCTACCACTTGGACTGGTCATGGACTGATTCAGACTGCTGGAATAGCGTGAAGATCCAGAGCATCTGCAGTGAGCTGTCTTCTGTGTACTGCAAAGCAATCTCATTTTGAGTGAGAACAGACAATGAATGATGTATGATGTGTATTGTTTGATGCTAATTGCTGCTGGGCATGACACAGATGGCATAGAATAATGGGTGGAGAATGACATAGGTTGAGTTTCAATCTGCTGTTATTAAAAACCATCCTGCTTCATGCCAGCTTCAAAATGAAAGTGCTGGCGGGAGCAAAGTATTATGGAGCTTGAAGTTCAGGTTGTATCATGAGAGGCTTTATGTTCTTGTTGATGCTTTTGCATTCCAGGGTCTTGGGTGCTGGCTCTCTTCTGCTGGGATGGCAGCTGGCTGGGGAGAGATGGGGAAGTAGCTCCCTGGGCTTGGGGTTTTTAGCTCACTGGCTTTCTGTTGCTGTTTGCTGCTGTGCTTTTTCTGCAAATAAGCTAAGCTAATTGCACATTATCCTATCTCTTTTATATTAAGCTCTTATCTCAACCTGGATTATTTGTGTGTGTGTTACTATCCCTCACTTCTGTGTTGTAGGGAAAAGACTGTGTTAAACTACCACAACAATGTACTTCAGAACTCCATTTTCCTCCTGTCCTAGAAGTGCCCATAGGATTTTTGCCATCTCCAAATCCATCTTGCTTTAATATAGCAAATCCATCCCAAACACACACATATCACTGCTTTACATCCATCTCTCAACCATGGCCTGCATATTACCTGCCAAAGTCCATCAGGTTTACTTATACTGGGCCCTATACTGGACATGCCATCATTTCACCAGTACTCTTGGCATCAATAGGCAGTTTCTCTAAATGGTGTCTAGTCAAAACATTTCAAAAAAGAAAAAGACATGACTCACTTCTCCTAGTAACACTCTTTACTCTCCTCTGTAAAGATGCTAATTTCCTGTGTCAAAACTTTCTCTTACTTTCTCATTTTCTTTTCTCCCCTTCTTTGCCTGAATCATGATGTAATTCCTCACTATTTGTTAACTGGCTAGCAGATTGTTAGATTGCAATTAGACATACATACATGGTACCACCTGCTATATGCTTTTGCTTTCTCTTTTGGCTCTGTAGCAGCTGTTGGTTTCCATTTTACAAATTAAGAGTTAAGGAAAGAATGAATCAATTTGTTCTTTCTTTAAATGCTTTAAGTCTTCTGCAAGATATCAGGGCATGTAACAAACTCAGAAGAAAATTCAAGATCTCAGGTAGTCTTAAAATGTTTTACAGAAGTTTTATCAGTGGAATAGCAGACATATAATGAGTTTATTTAAAGGGTCCCTAAAATTAGACAGATCCACAACCACATCTGTTTGTCCCTATGGTTATTTTGTTGGGTTTGTTTTCAACCTTCTTTTGACTTTAATAAAGCCAACAACTGGAAATTTTATAGACTGATATGATACAAAATGTTAAGGCAACCAATGCATTGAAAAACCATCAAAAGATGAAACAGGAAAACCTCAGCGCTCTACCTTGAATCCCTTATTTAAGAGTGGAAGAGAGAAAGATACAAAATGCTTAATTTCTATGTTTTTTCAGTTCACTGACCCACAAGTCAATCCTTGCATTTATCAACAACAGGGAATAATTTCCTCAAAAGCATTGATACATGTCAAGTTACCTGCAACACCTTTTTTCAAGTCAGCTGTAAACCTGCATATGTCAAGTACTAGGAGTTACGATTGTTGTTGTGACAAACAGCTTTGAGTTATCTGGGGGGAAATTAACTGTGCTGTTGCAGAAGCCCAGAGCTGGCCATGTGCACTGAAGCAATGGGCCTTTCCTCTTCCTTGAGGTGCACCAACTAGGCTCTGGGTACAGAAGCTATTCTGCACCACCATATCAAAATCTCCACAAAAACTTGAGAGAGCTGTTCAATGTTGACATGATTCCATCTAATGTGTATAAATGAAAAACATCTTCCTTCATGGGATTTTTTTGTTTGTTTGTTTGATTTTGGGATTATTTTCCCCTCAAACATTTGACACATGAAAAAGGGAGCTGGTAATAAGCACAGTTCCCCTCTTAGAAGGGCTGTACTTCAGCATTAGGTAGGAGAATACTTGCTGTTCCCTCATTAAAATTGTTGAGCTGTGTGTAAGCACACAAGAAACATCTGCAAAACCTGTCCAAGAGCCAGAAAGGGATTTTGAGTTGTGTGACTGGTAGGCACTGTTGCCTTGTGGCCAAGTTTTCTGAAGCAGTATAAATTTCCTCGCAAAACCATGAAGTTGTAACTAACTTCCTCCAGAGCTACTAATGCATAGAAAATCAAATGCCATGCTCTCCCTTTCCTTTTTTACCCCCTTGGCTAATATCTTTGTTATTTCAAACTGTAACCAGTTACTAGCTGTTTTCCCAGTACTCACTGCTGTTGCACAACTCCAGTCACATGAGATGGTTGTACCATCTACAGTGTAGGTTGTACCTGTGCTACAGTGCTGGATCTTTTCCTTGCAGTGGGATAACCTGGCTTACACTGGAGGGGCAAGATTTTGACACCTGAGTGGACTCTCAGCTGACTCAGATTTCAGCTCTGCTTCAGTAAGATTTAAGCCATATAGCTATGTGCAGTGCTTATGGCTGCTTTCAAGGAGGCAAAGTACAAAAGAACTAAATGTGTAGTAAGGGAGTTGTGAGAGTTTAAGGCACTCAGTGATATAACAGACACTTGATAGAGATTCTTTAAATGAGATTTCAAAACAGCATCTAAATAATGTGGCTTGCACTTATGCTCAGGTGCTTTTACAGTCTGCACTACTTAAGTCTATCTACAGAGGCAGTTCCTGAGTTTAACCCCACCACAGTTCAGCTTTAACTAAAATCTGTATCAAAACATACACTGATTTCTGTCACACATCATATGCCTGGCTACATCTAGTCAAATAGCCAACTGTTTCCAACCCCTTCCCCTGAATTCAAAACAGAGATGCACCTCCCCAACTTCCTCCACCTCTGAGTGTTGTAATGTGATCATCAGTACCTACTGAAAAGACATCCACATAAACTAATGCCAATTCCAGCCACTGAGTAGTACAGAAATCACAGAAAGCCACAAAGTCCTCAGCACCTAGGCTTTGGCACCCTTGGTATATGAGCAGCATAACCTTTGAGACCTCGTGATTCAGCTATATTTTTGCATGTCTGGTCTCTGGTGACTTGTAAGGGGCAATGGCTGTCAAAGCCTTTTATGTTACCAGGGAAATGCAAAGTGTTACAGGGTTAGGTTTTTTTCTTAAATTCTAGTGAGGAAAAAAAAGTTACTGACATGGAACATGACAGAGCTGAGATAAAATTAAATCTTGGGGTGAAATTACAAATTATTTTATTGACCAAGACATAAACAATTTGTGTTCATCATTTGAATTCCCATTAATTCTAACACTGTACAATAGGATGGCTCCTTGAAATCCAATTTCCCTGCTAACACCAGCCCTTCTAGTCCTTCATGTGTTCAGAGGTCTCTTGATTTTACTTAAGCACTTAAACACTTAAAGTCATTGATGCATTTTCATTCACTTTTTTTTTGGTTAGTTGGTTGGTTTGAGTTTGCAATCTGACTTAAAGCTCATTGTGTTTTTCCTTTCTTATGTAACTGACAAGTCAGCCACATTGGAGGCCTGATGTGCATCCTAGGTCTAACAGGATGGGGAATGGTGCAGCATACCATTTAAGATGGCTTTATTCAGGGCAGGCTACCTATCTTACAAACATGAAAGTGATAGTAATCCCTGCAAGTCTCATGAGACAGGTTGCATGTATCCTGGGTTGACTCCTTGCTGCATGTCATTCATAATTTTCTGACACTCATGAAAAGATTTAGACCTATGCATGTGCCCCTCCTGTCTGAGGATGGCATTATTTCACTACCTTGGAAGCATTTTCCCTATACCCAGCAGTGCCCTAGCACAAGAGCACTATGATCATGCAAAACCCTTGTTGCTCTTGCTAACTCACAACAAGATCACAGTCTCAGCTTTGGAAAGCTTTCAGCTGAGCAGATGGAACTCTACCTTACCAAAGTGCATTAAAAGGGGGAAAACAGAGGTGAATATCAAATGTAACATTAATTCAGATTTTACATCTTAAAAAAAAAAAAAAAAGGCTACTCCTGCCTACAGTTAATGCATTCGATTTATGGAAGAGTCTGGGTTCTAGAAGGAGACGTGGGTGTATCAGCTCACCCCTGCAGTTACTCTGATAAAGTAGTGGAGCAAATACTAACCTCTATTTTCTGGTTTTGGGCAAATCCTCTGAGGCCAATTATTGCCTCACAAAAAGGAGATACAGCTTTTATAAACATATGCAACAAATGCTGCTCAACCATGTCCAATCACAGGCTGTCAGTGATGTTCCTTTCATTGTCTCCTTTTGCTGTGTGGTTGGGGCACAAAGATCTGTGGTTACCACCATGGCACTGATGACTTCACACTGTAGCTGTAAACTACACTGCATAGCCTTCCCCTCCTCCCTCCCCAGCTCAACTCTGTGTAAATCAGCCTGTGCAACGGAAGTGCACAAGTTTACATTATGTTAACAAGTCTCTGGAAGGTAACTACAGTATTGAAGTATTTACAAAGTGGATTCCAGGTTCCTAACCTTGTAAATAAAGTGCAGTTACAAATGCTTTCCTCACATCTGTAATTTTTGGGCTGCAGTAGACAATGATGAAAAAGTTCAGTTTGGGCAGGTAACAAGTAGAGAAATCTCTCAGTCACATTTTAATGAATCATTACCTTCAATAAGGAACTTAAGGGAAATACCTGCTTTTCCTTTTGACTTGCTTCTTACCCTCAAACATGCACAATGCATAAGAAACTGAAATCTTGCTTCCTAGGGAGAGACTGGGATATCTGCAAAACTCAGGCGCCAGCCTCTGAAGGCAAAGGCTGGCACTGACATTAGAACGCACACCAAAGAGCCTGCTCCGTTGATGCAGGAAAGAATCTTCTTCCTCCCTAAGTGGCTAAGAAATCTTTAACCATTTCAATTTTATGAGTATAAAGTAACACTAAGTAAAATTCCAGTATAACTGCTAGGGTAAATTCATGGCAGGATAAAATTGAGTACTTAAGGCATAAAACACATTCCTGGGCAAGTTGTGTTTCTAATTTGTATGAAACTTCTAGTGTAGCATTGTTACATATTATTAAAGGAATGCTGAAATCATGACTAAGGCAGAACTGTCACATTTAATAGTACCATCTAGTACCTCTCGCTGTAATACTGCAAGTGCCTGACTCCATAAAATGACTCTGGCAACCTCAGCAGCAGTGAATGGGATAGCTCACAACATTGTGTCACACGGCTTGCAGGTCCTATGTCTCTAAAAATACTTGATAAAACAGAACAATTAATCCTGTGGTGTAGCTATTCCATGAGTACCATGCCAGCCATTTTTAAGATTCCCTAAACACTTGCCCAGACAGTTGATGTCTGATAGGCCAGGGGTCAGAGACTATCATATTTTATGTCTCTAATTCAGCAACACCTTTAAGTGCTTGCTTAGCCACAAAACAGGCAATGATGCTAGTGCTCATAACCAATCTATGGTAAGGGCAAATTCTACCCCATGGACTTCAGCAGGACTTGTTCCACCATCTTCAGCAACACAATACAGGTAGGCAAAGGATGGATTTTTCACAGATAAGCAGATTATCAGATTATTATGCGGATTTTCAGAATTGCAACAAGGGTCTATTGGACTTCTTAGGCAACAAGTAGCTCTAGAAAGCTCATCCTTGCCCACCAAACTGTTTTTCCCTCCAAGAGAGAGCATGCTACTATAGACCTAGTTGACCTGACCTTTTAATTAATCGCACTCACAACTCTCAACAATGACACTATTGATGTGACATTCAATCCTGATGCTAGCATAGAAAAAGAATCAATGACACACAGTGCTTTGTCAGAGTGGCAGAAAGAGCCAATGAAAAAAAAAATCATGGCAAGAAGGCAAAGTGCCAATAACTACTGAAACTGTGAGAAATAATTTTTTTTTAAGTTTTTTTTTTTGAGCATTGACTGTATGTTGTGGCTCTTCATTGTCAATCATCTAAGTGCGTTAATGAAGGAGGACTCATTTTTGCCACAGCACGGCAACATTCCTGCCAAATCCAACAATATTTGTCTTTCAGAAATTGCCGCACCTAAAATTGTGCAAGAATTGGCAGTCTGGACTCCTATACAGAAATTCAGATCTGTGCCTAGTTTAGTGGCCACAGAAGGGATCATGCTTCTGAGCAAGGGAAGAGTATTCCACCTCATAAAGCCAGGAAGACAGAAATGGTTGGATGTGTGCCACTGGAGAAACATATTCATTTGACTCAGCGACAACTGAAGACATTATTACAGTTTTTCTGGATAGAATTGTGGAAAAGTAGAAGCAACACATAACGATTATTCATAGACTGTCTTTATCCATCTTTTCCTCCACCACTTCAGAAGTGGTGGTTTCTAGGTCCCTCCATAATGCCTCACAATAGCATGAGAGCCTTCTCTGCAACTGACAACTGAAACAACTTCCCTGTATTTCTTCATTTTAACACTTTTGTCTTCATACCTTGTAGGAGTCCACAGGTAACTACTCTGTTGAAAAAGCTGACTTTTTCCTCAATTTTTCTGCTAATCTTGAAATATTTCATGTGTGCCTAAGTATTTAAATCTGTCTGTAAATATCCATGAAAATCTACCACCATTCATAAAGTAGTTTTATCTGAAGATTGTTTTGTTTTTTAAAACAATATCCGATTTGTGTAAGGTGGCTAATGAATAGTTGTACACATTTTATTTGGAAGGCACAGCCAATGCAAGCCAGCTACCAGAACTGGCTCAAGGATTCTTATCAGCATAAGCAAACTAAGATGTGCTGCCCTAGGGATGAAGTGCCTAGGTTAGGTTATATCCAGAGCTGATTTTCTCACACCAATTTAAAAAAAAAAAAAAAAGTAAACAGGATCCAGAAAAGGCTCACATGCACCATTTTCCCCAAGTAGTTGCTGTTTCATATATTATCACCTCCTCCTGGAAGCAGCAGCTGCCAGTCTGGTTTTCAGAGCTCTGCCAGGGCCCATTCTGCCATCCCTATTGCTGCTGCCTTTGCGTGTCCCTAAATCTAGCCCTACCAAGCACCAGAAAATTAGCCTCATTCAAAATGAAAGAAAAATTCCTACCTCAACTCTACCTATGTATATAGTTTCATCTCACTACAAATAATTTATGTATCAATAATCTTGCTGCAGGGTTCAAATAGAAAATTATGGCCATACAGTATGTGCCAGCTTCTACCTTGTCTAGATTTTAATTCTCACTGAGATCTACAGCATTATGTTAAGAAATTCCACCTCTGCACATACAGGCAAGGTCACTGCTACTAATTGCTTTTTGTAAATAAGTTAGGCAGGCAGGTGCTTGTACACTTTTGCACAGATATCTCCTCCATTCATGAGGAAATGTACTTGTGTTTTATTTGAATGATCAGATTGTTGCGAGGGCACTTTAAAAGCCAAACCAAACTATAAAGCCAGATATACATAGTGCAAGGCATAGAACAGTATGCAAGGACCTAAGTATGCACCAAGTTTCCATTAGGATACATGCCCTAGTGAAGTCTAAGTTCGTGTTTCATGGTTAAGAAAGGTTTGTTGTGTACTTGAAAAATCCCACAACACACTCCCTGAGCACAAGGCTGGAGAGATACCTTGTACTGCATTATTGCTGTGGGACACTTTTTGTTACCAACTACCATGAAATGCAATGCCGAACTCTCAGGGAGCTTCCTGCACGATGAGGAGGGAGAACCTATAATACAATGAAGACTAACCCTTTCTGGAAGGCATGTTAAGTCTGCACTGAAACACTGAATTTTGCCCCTGAGGCAATAAAAAGAATTGAAGATGAACAAACCATTCTGCAGAACTCATTACATCTGTGGAAAGAAATCCATGAGTCTGTTTTCCAAAGATGGGACAAGCTGTCTCAGGTTGAGCCTTGCAAAGTGCTGAGTCAGCTCTGGAAAGGAAGGGGTGGCTTGGCAGAAATAGTAAAGCTGGTTAGGGAGTAAGGGAAAGCTGCCAAATCCACAAGTCCTGATTACAATTAGTAGATTTAATAGACTCTTCTGTTATGAGATCTTTAAAATGGAAAAGATTAGAGAATGCCTAGCTCTGTTCTAATGCATGTAGTTACTTCTGCATACATTAGCTGCCCTAGGGCATCCCAGTTCATTTGCATTACACAGGCAGCAGAAAAGGGATGGAAATACTCCCTTTCGGGGGCTAAAGTCCAGAGAAGGGTTTTGATGTGCAGCACAGGGTTGGCAGTGTGGCTTCTAACAGCGATAGGAGAGACTTGTCTACAAAACAGGATGGGAGAAGGAGCAATGCCAGCTATCCTTGGTTTCCCACAACCCAGCAGGAGGTAGGGCAACTGAACATATGTGAGACTAACCCTGAACACTAAAGTGTCCCAAAACCACAGATTGTATAAATGTGGCTCAAAGCTGAGCATAAAATTAAGAGTCAGGGCTGTTATGTTCATGTTCCCTTCAGACCTCAGGCATGACAAAAGTGGTGCAGTTCTCATTAATAACTGCTGTTATCATTAAAAACGGCTGTTCAATCATTATTGACTTAATCTATCAACAAGAGACCACAACAGTCAAGAGATTTATCAATGAAGTCACAGAAAAAGCAGCTTGCTTTTGAAGCAGACTAAGATAAGGATACATGGGAAAAAAATAGAGGATGCACTGATCTATTTTTTTGTAAAATTATTGCATGTAATTTATCTTCTTATAGTAATTATGTGCTGTCAGTGGTTTCATATGAAGAGTGTTAATTTTTCATTTTACTGAGGGAAGATCTAATTTGCTATTCCTGTGGGTGAAAAGCTGATTATGTATGAATTTGATAATCAGAAATGATTAATTACTTGGTTGAGAATGTTAGTCTTAAAAACCTGGTTGGATATGCACAGACAACAAGATATGCTCTGATTAGAGGCAGAAGCAGAAATAACTGCACTAGCACAAATATCTATAAAATGTCTCTGCAAAAAGCAGTATCACAAGATCTGGATATAATTTTAAAAGTTAAACACAGGCCATCCTAACGTGCATGCACGCAGAAGTTGCTTGCTCAGCATTAATAGGGGACTCCACTTGCACATTTACCTTTAAGATATGTTATGCAAAAGTTGTGAGTTACATATAATTATACTCTCCCACTTAATGTCAGAAGTTGCTGTTTCCTTCCCACACAGTCCTTGTACAAGCTGATCTAATTCATCATGGTTTTATAAAATTGCGTTCTTCACATATTTGGATAGAGATGGATAAACTGACTTAAGACATTCATGTAGAAGACAGCTGTCCTCTTCATAGGAACTCCTTTTGTCTTGCTAAGTTATAGATTGTCTAGTTCTATGCAGCCACTTTGTTTATGGAACAAAATTCCATCCACCTATCTCTTTCAGAGTTCCTCAGACTACTCAAAGCATTGACACCAGCAATAAGGATTAATTTATCCTTCGCCTTTTTCCTCAGATATTAGGTGAGTATTTGTCAGCAATACAGCAAGATACTATGAGCAAACAGACCAGCATATTTCTATTACACAACAACCTATGCTTCCATGTAGGTACACTACTTAACAAAACTAAAGAGAAACTTACTGCTTCTCCTGTAGGAGGAGGCCTTGGGATTTGGTTCACATACTAAAGAAAACTAAGAAGAGGCACAATGACAATCCAAAGACCTAGGAAGAAGTCCAACCAGACTCTCACAGGCTGTGAGAAGAAATATTTCAAAAGGCCAGCAGAACTAAGCACCCAGCAGAACTTTCCTCTTGCTGGGGAAAAAGACAGAATTGCAGAACATTCAAGCTCACCTGCCTGTGCTCATAGCTCCATGCTCAAGTTACACCTGCTTACAGTACCAACTCAAAATGCTATGTATCAAGTAAGTTACAAGAATGAGGGAAAGAGAACGGAGAAGTGGACTGGGGAATACATGCAGGCACCTTCCCATCAGACAAGATGATTGATGTCTTCCTGTGCTCTGCCCTACCACGTGCCTTACCTTAGAGGTAACCATCCCAAGACACAGCTCTATTTTCCTGTGATTTCATTCCTTGGCTCTCCAGTGGAGATCAATAATTGCAGTAGTGCTGGCTGCCTGCAGAAGCCTGGGGCCATGCCATGTAAATCTCTGTGTGGCCATAAAGAGAACACAGCAATTGAATAGGAGGCATGGGAAGGAGCAAAGCTTATCTAATATTTCAGCTCGACAAACCCAAAGTAGTTTTAAAGCACAAAGTGGCCCCAGAGCTGGTACTCTAGGATGTTTTTTCTTGAGCTAAAAGTTTGCAAATAAATACTGAATTTGAGGAGTTATATTCTTTGTACACATGAAGTTCACCCTGTGGGCCCAGATGTTAGTGCTTTATTAAACACACATTAGAAGAGGCATCCAGTAAAAAACAGTGTGACCACTGGCAGTTTTCCTTTGGCAAACCTCCAGCAGGAAATAATCCTGTCTCAGCCATAGCTCTCTCCTTTGGTACTGCACAGACTCAGACAATGCATCTGTTGGACTCATTTAAATATGTCTAAGTCTGTGTTTCATTGTTTTAAAGCATCAAAGACTTTTGCTATTATAAATCATAACGACTAATCAGTAATTCTGAACAATAAAGCCACATGATAAAAACGAGGCTCAGCTGTTGCCAGTCACTGAAAGATATTGTAAAAGAGAAAGAAAACAGCTACATGCATTACAGTGAATGTTATCCAAGTGATTTGTATGAAGACAAGGTGATAACAACATCTCTCATTTTAAAGGCGAAGATTTTTCTGTAACACTGAATCACCATAGTTAAAGAAATACAGTAAAGTTACTCTTTATTCCAGCAACAAACTCGATATAGTGCAACATCTGGTGAGCCAGAGAAGCAGCAACGTGTTTCCTAAAATACTTGGCATTGCTCCAGTGCTTTGTCAGCATCCTTAAAATACAGGCAATTGAAAAAAACACCATTATTGCTGCATGATACGAATTTCAAGCAAAGCAAAAGGCTCTGACATAATTCCATACAAGTCATATCTGATTTGGATGACTCTGTAATACTCAAGCAGTTTAGAAAACTAAATCTTATTTTCAAAACTGTACTACAATATTTCCACGTGTACTTTGTGCAGCTAACTTAACGGTCCATCTTTGGATATGTACAATAAAAATTACACAGCCAAACTTTAAAAAAATAATGCTAATTTAGTAGATGCCTTTCAAAACAACCAGGCAAAATGTGTTTATATGTATATCCAGTAGTATCTGCAACCCAAACACTCTGGATTACTTACTGTTCTATTGAGAACTGTTATTTAGCTAAACACATGTGAGTCTGTAGACAGCAGTCCTCATGTTTACTTTGATTCTTCCCATAATGGCTTTGAAAACCTGAAAGTGTTCATCAGATTAGAGATAGGCTGCAAACATTAATGTTAAAATATGTTTGTCAGAAGCCACAAGGGGCTTATAGTCAAAAGAAAACTTGGGTTACCTTCTAAAGGACAGCATTAGCAAAAATCACTGCTGTTTGGGAGTCAGAATTTTTCCAATAATACAAATATCATGCTTGAAGGTAGCCAGACTGAATAACCAGGGGACCAGTTTATGAGCTTTCAATTCCTGAGTACTATCTAGGATGCAACTGAGAGGGGTACCGCTCTTGTTCTTATTCTTCTGACCTCCCACATTGCCAAATCTGGGTCCCATTAACTTTCCTAGGGATGACATTTTCTGTGGGAACCAGACCTGAATTACAATACTATCCTTCATTTTCTTTGAGTTCTTGAAACTGCTCTTTCCTTTAATATTAGGTACCAAAATATCTCTTTCACTTTCTGCAGCCTTCTTACTGAGTATTCCTTACCAAAAATGTTAACACTAAAGTCTCTCATTTAGAAATAGATGACTGTTTTTCTGTAGATATAACTGCCACACAGGACAAGTACAATCTCAAAGAGAAACTGGATTTTAGACTGCAACATAGCTGCAGAGCTAAAAAAGAACTTGATAAGATCAGCTGATCCTGCACTGACTGACATCAGTCAATGCCTTGTCTTTATCATGACTAAAATTAGTGGAGCTGCAAAAAAAAAAAAAAAAAAAAAAAAAAAAGGTAAGGTCATGACAAGATTGCTACAACTTTGCCTGACCTTGAATACTGCAAGCCTACTAGTTTAAGATGAGAGGGAAATGATCCCTTCAGTCACCCAATTTCTTTGTTAACAGTAAAGAGGGGTTTTTTTTCTAACAAATTAATTACTGGAAGTTACTGTGCAAATCTGAAGAACTGGCCCAATGTCAAGAACCTCATCAGTCAGTCAAGGAGGAAACCAAAAGCTCATATTCAGAAAATAATCAGCTCAATATCCAAAGAGCAGAAATTATGTAGAGGGCTAATTTGATTCGCAAATGAAAGCTAAAAAGTCAATAGACAGCTGCATCAGATTTTGAAAGGTGTAAAGTCTTAATGTTATCTTATACAAGGAGAGTGCAGGAATCTCAACCAAATTAGTAATCTTTTCGGAACATCTAAATAGTTATGTAGATGAAAGAAAGAAAGTTTTTATGGATAGTTTGTGTAGATGTTTCGTGCCTCTACTTTGGGGGGATTGCTTAAAATCTGCCTCTGGAGCCAAAAAAGAAAAAAATGTCCCCAACCTTACTGTCCCACCTGCAAACCACTAAACATCCCTATGTTCACACACCAGTCCCATTTCACTTCATAGACACACATAAGGTTGTTGTAGTTCTTAATTTGACAAAGTACACTTGCCCTTAAAGCTCTGGGATTTAGTAACTAGGAGATGGAAAGATAAAGTGTTAGAACATCTGGGATGGAAGGAAAATGTAACCTCAGAAGTGAGGTCAGATGCCCAATAGAGTGTTTTAAATGTAAAATATTCCTTAAATACGAATAAAAGCTAGAAATGTTAAATATTTTATCAAAAAATGTTATTTTTGCCATTTGCAACAAATCATAAACATTACGTGTCACAGCTGATAACTGCAGCTGGAGAGAACAGACCAACACGCACCTTGCTGCAACCTTTCAGGTAGTTGTGAAGAGTGATCACAGAATCACAAAACACATCTGGTTGAGAGACCTCAAACATCATCCAGTCCAACCTTTGATGCAGCACTGAAGGGTCAATGCAAAACCTTGTCTTCAAGTGCCAGGTCCACATGCTGCTTAACCACCTCTAGGGATGGTGACTCCACCACTGGCCTGGGCAGACCATTCTAATGTTTGATAACCCTCTGTGCTGGGTTAAGATCATCCCAGAGTGTGGGGAGCGGACTGAAAACCTGGCCCTTCCTGTAGGGAGGACCCCACAGGTCAAAGTTCATTCCACTTCCTGTCAAAAACCCTATTTAAGAAGCAATCGAATTCCTCTTCTTTCATTCTTTCTTTCTTTTCTTTCTTTCTTTTTCTTTCTTTCTTTCTCTCTTTCTTTCTCTTTCTTTCTTTCTTTCTTTCTTTTTCTCCTTCCTTTCCCTTAAATATCTTTTATTTTTTGTTAAAATTATTTTTTCATTTCCAAATCAGTGCAAGGCTGTTCCTTTGGTCGTTATTTTCCATCTGGAGAGAAGGGAGGCATCCTAAAATCCTGTTCCTTTGGCTTTGTGGGTTCTGGGAAAGCTTAAATGGCAACACCCTCCCTGCAAAGAACTATTTCCTAATGTCCAGACTGAACCTGTCCTAGTGCAGCTTGAAACCGTTTCTTCTAGTCCTGTTTCTTGACACCAAGGAGAAGAGGGTGCCTCCCCATTCCTTGCTCCAACCTCCTTGCAGGTAGCTGTGGATAGCAACGAGGTTTCCCCTGTTTCCCCTTCTCCAGACTGAACAACCCCAGCTCCCTTAAATGCTCCTCACAGGCCATGTGCTCCAGGCCCTTCACAAGGCTTGTTCCCCTTCTCTGGACACACTTCAGCACCTCAATGTCCTTCGTGTACTGAGGGACCCAGAACCAAGCACAGTACTCAAGATGTGACCTTGCCAGTGCTGAGCACAGGAGGATGACCCTGTTCCTGCTGGCCACTGTGTTTCTAATACAAGCCAGGAAGCCACTGGCTTTCTTGGCCACCTGGGCACACTGCCAACTTGTATTCAGTCAGCTGTCAACCAACACCCCCAGGTCCCTTCCCGACTTGCAGCTTTCCAACCACGTGTCCCCAAGTTTGTAGATTATTATGGAGTTATTATGACCCAAGTGGAGGACCTGGTGCTTGGCCTTGTTGAACTTGATACAATTACCCTTGACCCATTGATCTAACCTGTCCAGATCCTGTTGCAAAGATTCTCTACCCTCTAGCACATCAACCCAGCAACCCAGCTTGGTGTCATCTGCAAACTTACTGAGTGCACTCAATCACCTCATCTAGATCACTGATAAAGATATTAACGAGTCACTAGTGAGGACACCACTAGTGACTGGGTGCCAGCTAGATTTAGCTCCATTCACTCACCATCACTCTTTGGGCTTAGCCATCCAGCCAGTGTTTAATACAGTGCAGAGTGTACTTATCCAGGCCTTGTGCCGTGAGTTTGTGACGGAGAATGCTGTGGGAGTCAGTATCAAACGTGTTACTTAAGTCTACGACCCTTTAGCTCATCTGTTAGGTGGGGTCACTGTGCTGTAGATCAGGCAGGCAGGGCCTGCCTTTCATAAACCTCACCAGTGATGAGTACAGGGGGACAATCCCTTCCCCATATATTAGTATGGAATCCATTTACGCAACCATTACAGCAGTAGAGCAGTTGAAATGATACAGGCTGTGTAATGATAGTCGCGACTGCTGTTGCAGCAGTCTAGGTCCTACTGGTGTTACTTCTACGTGCTTAATGCAACGGAATCTGTACCTAGGTATTTTTGCAACTCTGAAACCATCTCTGCCCACCGAGTTATGCTTGAAGTCTCTGGTCAAGGCAGAGGTGGGAGTGTGCACTCTGACGGGGCCTGGGTGACATCCGCGCCTCCCAGTTGCCTGCTCAGGAAGCCCGCCCCGGCTCAGAGCACAGCTGTGGTGTCTGGGCCCAGGTGCGCTCTAGGCGCGAATTTAGTCCTGAGCCCAGCGCCGCGCGCTCACCACCCTGTTGTGACAGGGTCTTCTCAAGCTGCCACAGCTCCGCGCGCCTCCGCGCAGCGCCGGCGGGAGGCGCGAGGCCGCGCGCGCGCGCTGCCTCAGGAGCCGGGCTGGCGGGCGCGTCGCACCTCTCTAGCAAGCCGGCTGCGGCCCCCGCCTCGGGGCCGCCGTGCCCTACAGCTTGATTTTCCTCTCCAAGTAAAAAATGCTGCGATCCCCCGACCGCCCTCCTCCTCCTTCCTGAAGAGTCGTTGGTGTCTCCGGTGACGGCGGTCGCGGACTGGCAGAGCGAACACGACGCCACCTCGTCGCGGGCTGCGGTCAGCGGAGGTGCCTCTCCTTCATGCCCAGGTAAAGCGAGCCCTAAGCCCTCAGCGCAGCGAACTAGCTGAGGCGGGGTTCCTTTCCCGCTGCTCCCCAGGCGCAGCGCAGAGCCGGGCGGGCGGGAGCCGCGCGTCACTCGGGATGGGCTGGTGGGCCGGCGTCCTGGGCTTCCCGCGCCGTGGGTTTTGCGGCGGCGGAGCGGGCCGGGCTGTGCCGGGCGAAGGGCGGTGGAGCGGTCCCGGAATGATGACGCGCTTCCTGCCCTCCCCAGCGGGGGTCTGCGCCTGGAGTCCGCAGCGGCGGCAGCTGCGGGCGGCGGCGAAGCAGGCGGGAGCGGGCAGCAAGCGAGCGGGGGGGAAGGAAGGAAGCGAGCGAGCGGCGGGGCTTAGGCGCTTTGCAATGCTACAGTAACGCCTTTCCCGGTAGGAGCCTGCGAGGACCCCCTTGTCCTGCCCTGCCGTTGCACGTTGCATGGAGTGTCTGGTCCGTGCTGAACCGCCGAGAGGGGGAAGACTCAGTGCAGGGCTGAGCGGCGGGAGCGTGGAGCCGCTCCGTGGCTGCGGCGACTCAGCTGCCACTGGGCTTCTCTTGCAGGCACTGCGTTGCCCCCAGCCAGGCAGGCGGCAGCTGCCGGTGGCCGTTCCCACGGCGAGAGGCGGGAGCTGCGATCCGTCCGGCACAGCCTCGCCCGCGCCGTGTGCTGCCCGCCCAACAAGTTGCCGATTCCCGGGAAAACTGTAGTAGCCCGGCCCGGTGCCGTGCGGGGAGATGGGTTGCCCTGGCTCGGTAGGGGCTGAGCTTCTGCACAGAAAGAGCGACCCCGGCTCACCTTCCCTTCGTCTGCAGCCGGGCTGGGAGGGAAACCGCGGTCCTTTAGGATTCCTCCTCTGCTGTATAACGTTAGTATAGGAGGGAGGTGCTACGGCGTCCAGCTCCTCCTGGCTCCTAGTAGCCTGTCTGGGGAGCTTCTTCTCATGGCCGGGTCGGGGGGTGGGTTTGCCCGAGGGACCAAGCTGTTGGGCGCTACGAGCGACCACGATGGAGAAAAAAAATCTTTTTCGCAACACTTTGCGAAGCGACGACCTCCCAAGGGCGATCGTTCTGCGCGTGCACACGCATGTATTTATGTCCATCTCTCTGTGTATACGTCCACCTCTTCACGCCGAGCTCGTGGGACGGCTCGGGTTGGAAGTGGATCTCAGGCCGGTCCCGGAGGGGAGGGAAGGATGCATCCGCCTCTGCGCAGCGGGAACAAGGATGGGTGGGCGGATGAACCGCACTGCTTAGTGGCCTCCCCCTTCCCCGGGCTGGCCTGGCATCCGGCAGTCGGCCAGCGGCTCAGGGCTACCTGCCCCGGTGCAACAGGGCTTCGTGCCCGCCATTGACCGAAGTGCAAAACCTCTCTTGGTATGAGGCAGCGATGCGCGCTTGCAGAGGG
The DNA here is from genome assembly GCA_013399055.1 of Ramphastos sulfuratus. Classification (NCBI taxonomy): domain Eukaryota; kingdom Metazoa; phylum Chordata; class Aves; order Piciformes; family Ramphastidae; genus Ramphastos; species Ramphastos sulfuratus. The sequence continues at coordinate 67,349 of WBNM01007350.1, forward strand.
CCTGTCCACACTGTGGGTTGGGGTACCCCTGCGTGTCCTGCACCTCTCTCTCTTCCACGTTACCTGGTAAGTGGCTGTGGGGTGCAGGCAGGACACACTCTTCCCTTCGGGTGAGGGGAGGAGGGCCCCGGCACAGTGCCGCTGCCAAGGCATTGCGTGGGAACACCTGCCTGGAAACTGGGGCCTCTCATGTCTTTGTGCTCACCTTCTGTAGTGCTTTTGTTCTTCTTACCGGGTACTTCGGTTTATTTAGGTTTTACTTTTTGTGTGTTAAAACGCTGCTGCAGTGTCAAGTTGGAAGGATTGTGGGAATGTTCATTGACTGAGACAACTGTCAGGATTAAACCTTTCTATCAATCTTTTAGAAGTTTATTTGCAAACCTGTGTTTTAAAGCTGGGTTTTGAACTATGTTAAGCTAGGTCTGAGTTTGAAAGCATATTTAAAAACATCAGGAGCTGTGCATCAAGAGAGACCAACAGCCATGGAAAAAATGTCCATATGTTTAAAAAACAAGTGTCACATTTCTGTGCTTGCTCTTGCTTATGTAAGACATCAGTTCTGTATCGTAGTGTGTTGCAAGTATGATTACAAGCTGTCAGCGTTAGTTATAAATACATTAAATATTGTAATATATAGGGAAATCTTCCATATCTGTTTGGGATAATGGTCAGCCATTCTTACGACAGTACAGCTGTTAGTGAAGTAAACTCTGAATTAAGTTGGCTGAAATACCCTTTCTGCTTTAATTGCAAACCATGAGGTTAAGATAGTGCTTTAAGACTGAAGGTTACCATGCAGCTTGGCGGGGGGGAAGGGATTTCTTGCCTCTGGCAAGTGCATTTCAGGAGTCCCATAAAGCCTCGGTAAACTCACTGGTCACTCCAGAAGACAAGAGTTAAGTCGAATTTTCATCCAGCTTATTTATTGGTGCCAAAGTTACTAAGCTTAAGTAAGACTAATTCTTTCTGATGGCCAATATAAGTCTCTGGGATAATTGTGACAAACTTGGGAAATATTGAAGTTCTGAATCTCAATACAAATTTTGATAAAGACTACAGCAATTTTATATAGGATATCCATTCATTTAACCGTTCAAATTATTTTTTTTTTTTGCCCTGAATAGTTGTCCTGTGTGTTTTTAGAGTAACATCTGTTGCATGATATCATGTAATGGAATGTAGTGCAGCCTAATTTAAGTTGATTTGAAATGTTGCCATTGCACTGCAATAGTACCTCAGTGGGCAAGAGGTTTTTTGCGGTATGTGTGGTGAATGGATTGGTTAGGAGTAGATGATGTTGAGAAAGACAAACTTGTGTTTGAACTGCAAAGGATTAAGTAATTTTGCTCTGTACTTGGTTTGTTGTACAGTGTTACTGAGACTTCTTTCATCATTTGCCAGCTAATCTAATCACTGAATTCTACTTACATTAGGAAATGCATCTAAAGTTATAAATATAACTGATTAGTACAAAATACCACTACAACACATCCAAGTATTTTATTTTGGAAGGGGAGGAGTACACTTGAAACAACTATCAGGCTGTGGCATAGCTTGAATTGCATGATCTTCATGATAAATTATTTTGCTGTGAGATTATTCTCTTATGTGGTATTGTTTCTACAAAGCTTTGACTCAGCACAGGAAGGATGTTCTGAAGCATTAATATTTGGATGGTGTCATTTTTATAGGTTATATAATAGATATCTGTTAAATCTGTGCAAATGCAAGGTCTAGGCAACTTCCAAAGCTGCCAATACTAAGTCACCACAGTAAAATAGTACAGACATCCGCCTTCATTCCTTCTTGTCAGAGAGCTATTGGAATACCAGTTTGTATGTTTAAAAAATGTGAGCAATACCATTTGCTGAAGCATCGTTCCAACCCAAAATTTTAATACTGAAGTACTGAAAACACTATTTGAAGTAATTCTCAGCTTCTACTCCTGTCTGAACCTCAGACTTCAATAAACTGCCAAATGTGTAGGCATCCTGGGTTTGGAGGGTTTTTTGTGCTAATAAGTTCTGATCCAGGTGCTGCCTTTGCACCAAGCCATGATTAGGAAAAAATATCGATGTGTTTACAGACCGCCATAGACAGTTTTCAGAAATTCTTTTTCTCTGCTCTTGAATCTTTAAAAGATTTGGCAAGTCTGCTTATGCATGTTTCTGCAGACAATAGAATGCTGATGCAAACTGAGACAGCAAGCAAAATGGTTGAGTGTTGTTGCAAATGAGGAGAGGCTGTCTTAATAGGCAGCATTTTGCATATTGGGTTTCATTTGTTTACTTTTGGATTTCCGTGTGTTGGTAGGGACAAATGCTGCTGGTATACAGTTGGAAATTGTAGTTTCAGGTAGTTCTGTTTGTCGGCACCTGAAGGGGAATGCACAAGTTTTGCTTCTGAACTTCTGCTTTTGACCACACATGGTTAAAAGAGTATGAATTAGATTGAACTGAGAAACTTGGCAGGGCAGGAGAGATGCAAATGATAAAGCAGAATGTTTTTCAGAATAGCCTGGCTCCCAAGTTCCAAGCACTATGTTAAGAATGATAGTTTAGGCTTTTGCAACTTTGTGGATGAGATTGTTCTGATTATGCACATAATGCTGTGTCTTACCTGCTTCTATGCTTGTCTTGAAGGTAGCCCAAGATATTCTTGGTGCACAAGTACTGTTTCACAGTATGCTGAAATCCTGGGTATGATCAACAATTGGAAAATTGTGGCCTTCTACTTCTGGGTGCAGTAAAGCAGGCCTTTGGCATGACTGGGAATAAGAAGGGTGGTGAGGAGCCTGTGATTAGTTTTGGTGCCAAACTTGTAACTGTGAACACTGAATTTTCTAGGGTTTTGTCCCTGGTAATGCTGCTGAAAATCTATTTCACAGTAGTGTCAGAGAACCATTTCCCTGGGTGTGTTATATGCACATATGCTTATCTTGGAATTGAGTTGAATTAGCCTGTGTACTTGAAGCAACTGTGATAACACTTTGATATTTTCCATTCCCATTTGCAAGCTGGGATTTCATCCCTAGAGATCCACCCCCCTAGTTCTCAAAGCTCCAGTGCCTGTTTACCCAAGCATCTTCATAAAGTTGGAAAAGGCACTGCCTGACTTCACAAGGTGAAGGTGACCATACAACAATAAGTCTTGTCTTCAGATACCTTTACAGTGCTACAATGCTGACTTCTTGTAGTCCTTGTGCTTGGCAGCAGCCACTCCATTTTTTGCCAAGATGGGTCAGGCTGGCACTTGAATCTGCCTTCCTTGCATTCCCAGTAGGTAGCTTATCTTTCTGTGTTTGGGCAGCAGGGAGAAAGTGTGAGCTGAAGTGAATTGTAGATGAACCTTCTGCCTTTCTATCTGGCAACTTTTGTAAGGTTGAGATTTCTTGTTTCCATGAAAATGTGACATGTAACCCAGGAATAAGCAGGAGGCTCTCCATCTTCTAAATCAGAGCAAGTTAACAATTGAGGTGATAGAGAATTAGTGGTACTACATGGGCCGCTTATTTTTTTGAGTTGAATAACACTTCAGATTTGTCAGCTCTGATAGAGAGATTGATTCCTATAGTATATCAAAGTGTTTAGTTTTTGCTGAAGCTGTTGGCATAGTGATGCGAGAACCTCTTAAACAATAGATTGGCTTCCTAAGCTTAGAACTGCCTTCAGAGTTGTGTGATGCTTTTCATATTACATAATCTTGTTAATTTTCATATGATGATCTCTCATACCCTTCCTGGGAGTTAACATCTGTCCTGTGGTAAATAACCCTTTATTTCACCTACCTCAAGGCCAATATAAACTGGCTTGTTCACAGTGGTGGTATGTGCTAATGGAAAAGTTGTGATTTTTCTGGAATGTGAGATTTAGGTAGAAATGATATAAATGTGTAAGCATAAGGCAGTCTCCAAAATTTACTGATAGTAAACATCAAGCTTGAATCTTTACAAGTGGAGACATTAATTAGCCCTAAAGGCATTTGTGGCAAAGCACCTTTTACCTTTGTTCAATTTAAATGTGCCAAATGCTTTTGTAGCCAGAAACAGCAAGGTGGCACTTGGCAGAAAGCATGAAAGCAGCAAAGGCAGGTTGTGAATGTCAGACAGAAATGATAATCGCTTGTTGAGGAGAAGACCTATGGTAATTTATTTGGGCAGATGGTGGGAGGAACATGGTGATGGTGTAGGACTGAGTCACGTAATGCTTAGACACAGTAAAAATGTTGAAATACCAGGACAGAGGCTAAATTCATCAATGAGGCTACAAATGAATATAGAAATAAATGACATAAGGAAGTAAATTTTGAATGCTATAGTTCTCTGTACCCTACAGGTTTTGTAATTTTCCCATTTTTGATCAAAAGATTTTTCGATTTATTTTTGTGGCTGTATATGGAAACACCTCCTTGCCAACAGGAGATACCTGAACCATCTGGGGAAAGAATCAAGTGGCAACCTCTACTGTACAACAGGCATGCAGGGTCAAGCAGAGGGAACCAGTGGCGCAGCTCCTGGGTCAGGATATCACTGAAGGCACTCTTACAGGGAGAAGGACATAAATGTCCAGCTTCAATTTGAAAAAGCAAAGGCTGTGGAAAATGAGATGACTCTGTTGTGTTCTTTGATGTACTCTTTGGAAATGAGATGTGCAAAAGGTGAGGATGTATAGATCTCAAGAGAGAATCCAAGGTCTGTACCAACCCTGAAAAATATTTGGTTTTTGAATTATAACAATACAGTGACTGTGTTTGCAGGAATAAGGCCCAGATCAGCCTGATTATTGCTGGACTGACTGTGATACTAACCAGAGAAACAAGTAGCCAAGGAGAAGTGTAATGTACAGAATATGGAAACCTGTGAAGAAAGGGTAGTTAACTAGACTTTGATTGGTGAGAGTGGACAGACCAGACTATGGATTAAATACACAACAAATCCAGACACAGAGAGAAAGTGGGTTGCAATGGATCTAACAAGCCTTCTCTGAGGCCTTTATATATAGAGGACATGGATTTGTAAGGGTTCTGTTCAAGTTGGTTCACAGGTGTGTTATGGGTGAGTGAAGTTTCATCCTCTGTCTGTCCTTGGAGAACTGAGAAAACAAAGGCCAGGCTAAGGAAAATGAACTTTTCCCAGGAGCAGGAACATAGTCTGTAAGTGGTGTTACCAGCATCCATAGCTGGAGGGAGAGTGGAGGATTGATGACATTTCAGTTTTTCTCCCCTCTGTTTGGTATGATGCCTGTTGTTTTGTCCAAAATTGATCCCTCGTTCCAGATGCTTACCCACTTCTGTGTTCCTGAAAGTGGTCCAATTTTGAAAAATCCCAGTGTGGCAATCGCAGCAAACCATTCAACATCAACAAAAAGCCTTGTAGTATTGTGGAAAAAAGTTATTTGAAGCTTGATGATAATGAGGAAAAGAACAGTTATGTTCAGTAGATGACCATCTAGTGGCACAGTACAATTAGAAAACCCAAGTATGCAAATTTCTTGCTAGTATTTTTGAGGAGAAATCATCACTTTTTGTATTGTAACAACTTTTTGTATTGTAACAACTTTTTGCTGCCTAGTTTGTACATAGGCCTGAGCTTTAATGCAAGTATTTCATGAGTGAAATTGCTCCATAAAAAGGTGTAGTGAAGTACTGTTTGTCCTCCAGAGACTTCTCCTTCAGCAATACTCTTAACATTATGTTTTTGTTTGTTTGTTTGTTTGTTTTCTGGTATTATACTTGAAAGCAAAGGCTTTCAGCAACCTTTTTTGTATTAATTGCTGTGATGATCAAGGTGCAAGCCAAATGTTAATCTGTTCTGCCTAACAAAAAACAGGATATGTGAAATAAGAAATCATGGAATTAAAGTTTCACAATTCTCTTATTTTTCTGTAAGGAATCCCACAAGACAAAGCATTAAAATACTGGGAGAGCCTGAGCATAAAAGATATTTGTAAAGATTTCATGTCGGAACTCTGATTAACTTGATCAGAACTTTCCCAAGAGAATGGCAGGCCTCTAGGGGGGAAGAGATGAGGCAGAAAATTACCTCGATAGTGGTATAAGTGTGTGGTTACCATGAGCTACTTCCGCCACAGTTGTTGGAAACTGTTTAACACAGATAAAGCCCGCCACCACTTGGAAGGGTAGATGTGCCCTGAGGAACCAAGCAGATCACTACTGAAAACAACTGTAAGGCCATCCCATGAAAGTGACTCAGTAATTACTGTGAATATCTTTGTAGGAATAATATGTTCCTACCTAATGGTATTACTGTTTCCTTTCAGACTGATGTTTGTGTCATTAAAAATGTCATACACCCTCTTACTTAAAGTTGAAAACTAAGAACTCAAACACTGTTCCATATGGCTCTTCCTAAAATCAGCACTGATCTCATGGCAAAAGTAAATTCATATTTCAAAAAGTCATTTTCATAATACCAAATTTTTTTGGCCAAATTTTTGCCAAAACTGATTGGGTTGTTGATTTCAACTTATATCTGAGAAGGGGCTTGGACTGAGAGTAGGAGATCAGTTAACGCACATGGATTTTGAAGCAAAGGCAAAAATCTGTCATGACACCTTTATATCTGACATAACAATTCAGAGGGGAACGAGCAAGATTGCAGCTGTAGAGGTCCCTAAACCATTTTTGCGATTCCCTGGTTAGAATTCCTTGTCTTCACTTGTATCATGTTCTTGTACTTGAAAATAGGGCGTTTAGTAATGTGACCCACGTGTATTCTGTCGGTGTGCAAGTGTTTGTAAGTGTGCTTTTGCAAGTTGTGGCCATAGGTCACAGTTAAACTTTTAGAAATGAGCATTCCAAAATGATTGGAGTTTTACTTGGTTGGTTGTGTTTTTTCTGTCTGGAACTTCTAAGGAGCATCAATTCTTATTTAGTTTGTTCAGTGGCCAACACGACATAGCTTTCTTCCTGCCTCAGGCTACAGTGTCTACTCTTAAAGATAATTTTCAAGTACCTGCTAAACATCAGCTATCAGGCACCAGTACAGCCTTGGTACTCACCCAGTAAGTGTATCTCTTCCTGTACAGCTCAGCTTTCTGTGTCTGATACAGTGAATTGTAAGGAATGAAGGACAGCTTTAGCCCCTGAAGAAGCTGTGAAAGCAAGGTGGGTTTGCAGATAACATTCGGCTGGGTAAAAAGGGAGAATAAAGCAGGGAGTTCCTTTCCGAAGGTTGTTTACAAGGCACTTGTTAAAACTGGAGGAAAAAATGTAGAATGAAATCAGAAAAGGATGGGAAAAAAAAGAGAAAGCATCTTTTTGAAAACCAGTTACAACTTTGTAAAGACTGAAGATCTACAGTGGTGAGGTATTGACTAATTGCCTTTTTTACTGAACAATATACTCATTAAGAAATTCTTGCTTAAAGTGTATGTTTCATTATTTAAATCAAAACTGCATTGCTACCTGTGAAATAGTCTTTGTACTACCAAAATCAGATGCAGAAAGTAGGTATTCTCAGGTACAGACTTTCTAGAACAAGTGTGGGTGTTTGGTACCAACAATTGTCTGATAGATTTTATTTTTTTGTCTTCTCAATTTAAGTTGTTCTGGAAGCAATCTCAAATTGACCTTTCTTTTTATTTAGGACTTTTTTTTTTT